>PVJD01002999.1:0-179816 GCA_004026545.1 Mormoops blainvillei | reverse complement strand
TTTATGTTGTCCCTGGCATGCCCTTTCCTTTAATTTCCATAGATTATTTTCTGATGACCTTCCCTTGGAATGTTCCAAATGTTTGGATACTTAGGTTGAGTTAATGGGTTTATAATTGTATGTGCTTTCCTTCTGGGCCATGCCTCAAGACCAGACATGATTTTTGAGGCCAGGTTTTGTATTAGGGAAATAAAAAGAAATTCTCAGACTTGGCGTGACTTCTCACAGTGTCCTTTACAGCCCCTCCAGGAGACTTGGTTAGATGCTGTGAGAGTTGCACGATTCTGTGATGTTAGTGGGGAAATGGGAGGGGTACACGGGCCGCCTGGCACTTTGATCAGCTCCAGCCCTTCCTACAAGCCTGGAACTTAACTTTATTTGTAACTTTTCCTCCTTACAATTATTATGTGGGTTTCTCTTGGCTGCACCTTTTACTTGGAGATAAAAATGATTTGTCTGACTTTTGTCCTGACCTAGTTTTTGCTGCCAATTGTATTTGTTATCTCCAGAGGCCTTCAGGAATGACCGTGGTTCACAGCCAACAAAGTGCTGGTGTGGCCCTCACACTTCCTCATGCACTTGTACCTTGTGCTGAGCTCATTCTCAGGAGGCCTGGTGTGCCCAGCATGGCCTGTGGGAAGAGTGCAAGCAGCTTCCTCAGGAACCAGAGGACCTGCTCACTCCTGGCCTCCCCCTTCGACTGTCTCAGTGCAGAGAACCTCTTCTGTCCTGCGGTGGTGGAGGGATGTGTGGGTGGTAATCCTCCCTCTTCCTCATTAGGAGTTCTCCTGTGGCTTTGGAAACCCCATGGATGAGAACTGACTCCACCATCCCTGCTTTCTTCTGAGATACTGATCCTGAGGAAATGACGTGGAACGCTTTGCCAGCTGAGTGGGGACCCCGTGCCAACGGAAGTGTGGAGGGGAAAGAAGGGAGCCCGGCTGCTAATATTTCAAAATGTTATGTGACATCACCTTCTTGGTTATTCCAGTTTATTCCTTCGTGCTATGTGAATATGATGTGCTTTCTATATGTGATGCATTTTTCCTCTGAAGGGAAGCTGTTAGGGTAGGGCAGGGAGTTGGTGTAAAGTTCGAGTTCAAGGAGAATTGAGGGAAGCAGATGCTTATGGATTTGGATCAAAAAACAAAGGTGGTGACTAGGTGGGGGAAGGCAGTCTAAGCCACCCGACGGACTCCCTGGCTCTCCTCGGCGGCAGCATCATGGCACCCAGCCAGCTTTTCCAGCTCGCCTCTTCGTGGCTGCAGGGCTGTGGTTTCTGACTGAGGGGCAGGAGAAGTGCCTGTGGCCTAGGACACCAGTACTTGGGCCTGCTGACCGCTGGCACTGAAGGCAGGGGCTTGGAATACGTTTTGGGGAGAAGGAGGCACCACATCATGATCTCAGCCACCTTTCTCCTTTAAATGAAGGACAACTTTTGCAGAGTCTCACCACTGACCCTCACCTTCCTGTTTATCCAATGGTCCTGTATGCCCAGGAATAAGTACGTCTCCCAAATCCAATCCTTGATGCATGCAGGTCACTGAGAATATGAACATTAAAGTTTAATGTATTGTTAAACATGACTGACTTCATTAAAATGTATTTGTGTTTTCTTAAAAAATTTAATAAAAGAAGGGTATCTGTATCCTTCTGATAGTGTGATATTGAAATGATATGAGTGTTTTCTCGTCCCCTTTAAAATCAGTACTTGGTATATCACAAAGTAGGTTAGAATCTTAGGGCATGTAGCCTGGAGAAAACAAAAAAATTAAATTTCATATGAAAATTAATTTGACCTCATTTCCCCTTTTACTGGCATATGTAGTATCAAGTTGGGGAAACTTGGGACAACTATAATAGCATAAAAAATAAAAAAAGGAATTTCTTATTGGCGAAGTTAAGGCACAGAGAGCCACAAGAAGGCCAAGTGGTTTGAAGTCATCTTTCTCATTAAATACTTAAGCAAGCTAGTGGGTTAAGTGCTTTGAGCTGCTATAGCTTTCAATTTAAGACATTGAAAGGCATCTGAGATAATTTTATTTACTTTAAAATAGGAATCCATGAAAGTGATTCTTGTTTAAAACTGTTCTTTTTAAATAAACTCTGCCTTTACATCAGTAGTTCAGGTATACAGTGATAAGAGACAAACTGTGAAATCAATTTCTGCACTTGCAATTATTTCATTCTACTTCACGTTTCTAGATTCTTTAGGAATTAACCAGAGTCATCTGGCAGAGCCCCGTAGTCATCTTTCAAGGCCACAGCAAAGGACTTCCATACCCATTTGAACCAGCTCCGTTTAAAGGAACACGTGATTTTGCGCTGCATACTTTCCCTCTTTTGTTTAGAAAATTTCAGTCTGCTATCACTTATATAATGCCTTGTTATCAAATTTCTCCTTCTCAGAGGGGCTGCACTGCCATGTGCCTCTCATGACTGACTGCTCCTCATTGTGCTGGAATGTTCACTTTGATACTCTCGTTCTGAGTAATTATGGAATTTACTTATGGACAACATGGAGTGGGTCTCAAGACAAACCCACATATCCCAAAGCCCATGAACATGGACCTGTTTGTTCCTTTCACATCTCGTGTAAATACTGACCTTCATGGTTTAGATAATATTTAACGTTGACACCACTGAAAACACCCTCACACACCAGCAACAACATTGATGGAAATGTGTGGCAAGTGAGGAGTGAATAAAAAACAAGGTAAAATTGCTTGTAGAAGGAAATCCTCATTTTCTCACCAGCACCTTCTGGTCTGAGTGAGATGGTTTAGTCTTGTTGTGACAAACAAGAAACAAAACAGACCTAACGAATGCACAGCACATGTACCCCTCTGTGCGGCAAAACTGCTGTGCACATGACTGTGACAGGCAGTGTATACCAGTTATGACATTTCTCAGGTGAAAATCTTCCTGACACTCAAGCCTATTATTTTACCCGTAGCCCAAGTTAAACTTTTTTTTAAACAGGACAAAGGAAACATTTTTGCCCTACCAAATAATGGCTCCTCAGTTGGCACCAGCAGGAATAACTGATCCAACTACTGTGACTTTTGTGTTTTTACTTTTTGCTTTTTGTAACTTATTGACATTTTGTTCCAGCATTGCATTCTGTCATAATGATGATTCTTTAAAAAGTCCATGCTCATTTGGACCATTTACCTGACGGAAGTAGTTGGGTGCCTGTGTCCCTCATCCATCGCACCCCAACGTTGGGTTGAGTTGGGATGATAGGTAAGCGTTCAGTTAACTCAAATTTTCAGGAAGGATTTGTGGAGTAAGATAATCTCTAAAAGTCGCTGCATCAAGAAATTATCTACATACATTTTTCATTTAACTGCTGTGGCAAGTTCTTACCAAGGTTCAGCAACCTTTCCTGAGCCAAAAGAAAAAAGCCCCAAACAACAAACAAACAAACAACAACAAAAAAACCCACCAAACAAAACAAACCAGAACACATGAGCAAGTTGCAGGCCTGGGAAGTTATATCCCCCACAAGTTCCCAGCTGAGGCTGACGCTGCTCACCTGGTGACCCACCACACCTTTAGAACCTCCGAACTGGACAGCAGTGTCCCTCTGCCAGCCAGGCAGAGGGGTTACTCCCGGAAAGAAAGTTTTGTGACATGGTTGGAGGGAACTTAAAGTGTTAGGCACTTGGCAAGCAATAGTGGTAGCTGCCACTGCTCTTGTTTCTGAAATGATTTTCCCATTATTTTCACTAAATATAAATCATTTAAGAAATATGCAAGTAACTGCTCTGTTCCTCTGCTCGAGGACTGAATGTGCTCAATAAAATGTAAGGTGAGTAAGATACTCCTACCCTCAAGGAGCTTATAATTTAGTGAAGGATATAAAAACATCAACAAACAGAGCACAGAACATGTAATCAGGATGATAGAAACACAGGATATATCCTGATTCATTGGGTTAGGTGGAGCGTGAGCCTGCGCTTCTAACAGGCTCCGGGTAAAACCATGTATCAAAGATCCAGAACGTATACTCTTGGGTAGGTGTGACTAACTTGGTCCTTTTTGCCTGAGATGTCGGTGCAGCCAAGGGACTAGACTTCTTTCGAGATGGAGGAACATTTATGTGTGTAAGTTGTGAGCAATTATTTGGGGAAAGACAATTAATTGGATGCTATAGATGGTAAGGCAAAGAAATAGGCTGTGGCTCTTCACAGTTAATTTTCAGTTTGTGGGGATATTGAATCGCCTCTGCCACTTATATACGTCTCCGAATAGCAATAATGAAAACCTTTTTACTTAACTAAATATCTTTCTTGTGATTGAGTTCAGTCTCATTACCATGGCTAATATAAGGTTTCATATCACTTTTTATGAGCATCCCAATTTGAGCCTTGAGTTTGTTAATTAACATTTCCCTGGAATTTTATGTTTGGGTTTGAAGGAATGTGGCTGGAAGCAGGGGGTGCCTTCAAGGGCCTGGCGCTCCTGGGTGCTTAGCCATGCTTACGCCACCTGGGACTTCATCGAAGACCAGGGCTGCACTATTGCTTTGGAATACATGAGCCAGTGTGATTTTATATAAGGAAACTGCTTGAGCAAAAAATTTGTAAATGTAATTTTATGATGATATTTTGATGAAGTACCAAAAAAGTTAACTTTATATGACATGTGTTGTGAGAAAAAGAATCTTCAAAGCAGCTACCAAAGTTACCTGAGATCTTTTGGTATTGACAAAAAAAAATAATAATAAAGTCTGTGACTGTTATTGGAAGCAAATTATGAGTGAGCTCTACTGTGGACCCAGTGCAGCCTCCTGGTGAAAGTCCCTTTTTAGTAAGTGCTTCGTGTGTAAGGAAACCTGCATCGTAACTCCACTTAGGTTTTGCCAGAGCTGCTTCATTCGCATTTAAAACATTGTATTTAAGGGACATATGAGAAGTCAGTTTTTTAAATTGTACTTTTCATATCTTTCATCAGAGAAAGGAAAATAATAAATAATCGTAAGTGTGCCACTCTTTCTTCTAGAAAGTAGTTGAGGGGACTTTTAGAAATAGAACATTAACTGTAAAGAAAAGAAAAAGGGATGTACTGGCCATGTGGTCAAATTTTTACCCAGGATTTAAAAACTGCTTTGTAATATTAATTTGTTCAGGGTAATGGGAGAAAGGAATAAACTATCATTCTTGGTAAGTGGAAATTCTAGTGGGCTGGCTGAGGCTATAATTAATTATACCTTGAGGGAAATTTTCTTTAGAAATTCAGACCATTCATAGGCCATCTATTTCTTTTTCAAAGATGACCGTTCACTTTCACAACTAACATATTTATGCAGGCAACTTATTGATCGTGATATTAACTGTTTTTCACTATGAAAATAATTTAACTGTCACTCTGACCTCCAGAATCAAACTCCTTCAGAGCAGGAACTTAATACCCAAGTGCCCACTGAAAGGCTGTTTACTGACTCGTGTGGTGCGCGTATTCCTCCAAGCAAGTAATATATTACGTCATGGTTGATAGGAGTGTTTTCAAATAATCCTAAAACACCTAAATAACTTAAAATAATCTCTCTGTTTTAGGAAGATAAGACTCAAGTCAAGAAGCAGAAGCTGCAGGGAGGCAGCTTTTGGTTCTATGTAGGAAGGAACTTTATAACTCTTTAGGGCTGTCTCCTCAGGTATTGGCATTGCCTGCAATTAGAAGTGTACATGCAGATGGCAGATCTATGAGCAGGATTCCTCTATTAGGGAGGAAATCAGCCTCCTGGCTTCTGAGATTTTTTCCCTCATTTAATATTGCCTATTCCTGTAATCTCATAAAATTGTTGCTTATAACCTGTTTAAATGTCAGAGAAGGCGTTATAACTTTGTTGGCGATTTATTTTGGAGCACCATGGTGGACGGTGTGACATATAGCTCTCATTATGCTAATGTCAGCCATCGCTGCTTTCACAGGTGTGGGGAAAGGAAAGGAACCTACTTTCCCTGGGCCCACACATGGTTCTCTGTATTATAACAGATGTCTACTCACTATTGCCCAAGTGGGAGCTTTTGTGTCACAAGCTCAGTACAGGTTGGGGGCCTCCTCTCCACAGCCCTGCTGGGTTACCAACTTATAACTCATGGGAGTTGCTTCATGTTTCTTTTACCTTATAGGGTATAGTATATTTTATAGGTTATAAAAGAGAACAGTAACAGGTAGTAGGATATATCTGTTTAAACTTTTAACAAAAAATTAAGAGTATACCTTGTTTTTCAATCTTTGCTGCATAGAAGGAACTCTTGCTCATTTTATGGCAAGGCTGACCTTCCCCAGGGCGGACGACTAACATCTCTACCCCAGCTGAGTGCAGCCAGGCTTTGACTTTGAGCCGCTGGAATCAGTTTTTCTGTTGCTTATGATTTGGATCTCGTTGAATGGGCAATCAGGTTGTTCCAGATGGGAACTGCTCTCCTGAACGGGGGCCCCAGATTTCACTGTGCTTTTGGGTTTTCTCACTTTTCCTAGCCCTTCTCAGTTTTCAGCCTAGCTTACCACTACCTCATCCAGCTTGTTATATTTTTGCGTTTTTAATATGTTTTATTATGGTGAAATACACCATAATAAAGTACTGGGTAAAGTACATTCACACTGTTGTGTAACCAATCCTAGAACTCTTGTCATCTTGCAAAACTGAAACTGTCCCAGTTGAACACCAACTCTCCGTTTCCTCCTGCCCAACCCCTGGCAACCACCATTCTACGTCCTGTCTCTATGAACCTGGCTCCGTAGATATCTCATGTAAGTGGAATCGAGTGGCATTTATCTTTGGGTAACTAGCTTATTTCGAGGTTCATCCATGTTGTTAGCAAAATTTTCCTTTATTGAGATTGTGAGTTATTCCATTGTGTGTAAACACTGTATTTTCTTTATCCATTCATCCACTGATGGACACTTGGGTAGCTTCTCCTTTTGGCTGTTGAGAATAGTGCTGTTATGAACATGGGTGAACAAATAATTCTTTAACACCTTGTTTCCAATTCTTTTAGATACATACCCAGTAGTGGAATTGATGGATCATACCGTCATTGTATTTTTAATTTCTCAAGGAACAACTGTAGTGTTTTCTATACTGCTGCACCATTTTACCTTTCTACCAGCAGTGCATAAGGGCTCTAGTCTCTCTACATCCTTGGGTGTGAGCTGATATCTTCCTGTGGTTTTGATTTGCATTTCTCTAGTGATTAGTGATGTACAGCATCTTTTTATATGCTTTTTGGCCATTTGTGTATTTTCTTTGGAGAAATCTCTATTGAAATCCTTTGCCCATCTTTAATCGGGTTTTTTTGTTGTTGCTGTTGTTATTTACCAGTAGGAGTTCTATATATATTCTGGATATTAACTCCTTAATGGATATATCATTTGCAGATATTTCCTCCCATTTCTTAGGTTGCCTCTTTACTCTGTTAATTGTGTCCTTTGCTTCACAGAAGTTTTTAAATTTTAATGTGATCCAATTTATCTATTTTACTTCTTGTTGCCTCACTTTTGGTGTCATATCCAAGAAATGCTTACTAAAGTCCAAAGTCATGAAGCTTTTCCATAGTTTTTTTTCTGAGTTTTATAGTTTTAGGTCTTATGTTTTTTACTTTACTCTATTTCAGATTAGTATTTGTGTATGTTTTAAGATAAGGGTCCAGCTGCACTCTTTTGTATATGGGTATGCAGTTTCCCGGCACTGTTTGTTGAAGAGACCGTCCTTTCCCCCATTGAATGGTCTTGGTGCCCTTGTTGAAAGCAATTTAAACATATGTGTGAGGGTTTATTGGTGGCCCTTTATTCTATTCCGTTGGTCCATATGGTCTTTATGCCAGTATTACACTCTTTTGATTACTGTAGCTTTGTAAAAAGTTTTGAAATCAGGGCATACAAGACCTACAACTTTATTAATTTTTTTCAAGATTATTTTGGCTGTTTGGCCTCCCTTGAGATTTCATATGGATTTTAGCATGGATTTTTCTGTTTCTGTAAAAAGTGCCACTGGAATTAAAAAAAAAAAGATTTTATTTATTTGTTTTTAGAGAAGGGGAAGAGAGGGAGACAGAGAGGGAGAGAAGCATTGATGTGAGAGAGAGGTTGCCTCTCGTACGTGCCTGGACCTGACTGAACCCGCAACCTAGGCATGTGCTCTGACCAGGGGATCTTTTGCTTTGTGGGACAACACTCAACCAACCAAACCACACCAGTCAGGGCAAAGTTTTTTTAACTCCTTACCCAAGGATATATTCATTGATGTGTGTGTGCGTGTGTGAGAGAGAGAAAGAGAGAGACATCAGTTTGAAAGGGAGACTTTGACTGGTTGCCCCCACCCCTTGCATGTGCCCTGACCAGGGATGGAACCTGCAACCCAGGTATGTGCCCTGAATGCTCCAACTAACTGAACCACCCAGCCAGGGCAAACATGCCATTGGAATTTTGATAGAGGCTGATTAAATTTGTAGATTTTTTTTTAGTAGTATTGGCTTATTAACAATATTAAGTGTTCCAATCCATGGGTGTGGGATGCCTTTCCATTTATTTGTGTCTTCTTTAATGCCTTTCAGTAAATTTGGCAGTTTTCACTGTACAAGTCTTTCAGCTACTTTGTTAAGTATTTTATCCTTGTTGATGCTATTATGAATGGATATAAAATTTTTTTATGATTGTTCATTGTTAGTGTATAGAAATACAACTGATTTTTGTGTGTTGATTTTGTATCCTGCAATTTTACAACTTTGTTCATTTTAACAGCTGTGTGTATGTGTAAAATCTTTAGGGTTTTCTACATATAAGATCATGTCACCTGTAAACAGGAATAAATTTACTTCCTCCCTTCTGATTTGGATGCCCATTATTTCTTTTTATTACCTAAGTGTTTTATCCAGTAATTCTTGTACTATGTTGAATAGAATTGGTGAAAATAAGCATCCTGTATCATTTCTGATCTTAGAAGAAAGCTCTCAGTCTTAAACCACTGAGTGCAATATTAGCTTTTCATACATGGGCATCATTATGTTGGGGGAGTTTTCTTTTATCCCTAGTTTTGCACCTTCGAATGCATTCTTTTAATTTTTTTAAAGAATTAAAGCCTTTGTATTTTCCCAAGCACCATGATTAGGAAACCCAGATGGAGATAATACCTGCAGGCAGATGACAGTTGATAGAACCCCACTACTGGCCAGGGTGGAGTGGTGTTTATTAAAGGTCAGGGCCTAATGACAGAGTGTGTGTGTGCAGCATCTGCCAATTAGGATTGGTAAATGTTAGGATGGAAATTTGAAAAAAAAAATCCCATGAAGCCTTTCTTATTCCCTGTCACTGTTATATGCTTGTTTTTCCTTTTCTAGAAAAGAAAATTTCTGCCTGTGATATTTTTATATGTAGAGGTAATATATATTTGCTTTAATAACTGAAGCAACTGTGTACAAAGGTCACATATGGACAAAGGTATTGATCTAATGCCCTTTCCCAAGCAACTCATCCCCCCTGGGATAATCAATGTTAATGGCCTGGTGTATAGCTTTTCAAGTCTTTCTCCTTTCTTCAACAAATACATAAGGTTGTTTGTAAATATAGATATACTTTGTCCTTATCTAAACAGAATAATTTTACACCCTATTATGCAACTTGCTACTTCAGTTTAGCAGTAGTTTATGTATATCCCTGCAAATTGCTAGTACATATCTAACTCCTTGTTTCCCCTAATTTCTTTATATATGTCCTTTGTTGTTGTTTTTTTTCCTCACTGTTTTCAGTTACTCTCCCTCCACCACTCTAGGTAACTCATGTTAATTACCTGGTGGCTATCTGCCCGTGCTTTCTTCTATGCCTAGGTAACCACATGTGAACATATAAGCATATAAACATATAAGGATTTGGGGATAATTGTTTACTTTATTAACTGGTACTATAATAAAAGCACTTCTCTGTTCCTTAATTTTCTTGTTTAACAAAACCTCATAGAGGAAGTACTTCAATTAGGATAGCTCTAATTCATTCTCTTATGGCTGTATAATATTCCATAGTATAGACCCATCATTATTTACTCAACTGTCACCTTATTAATAAACATTCTTTTTATTTCCTTTTTTGGAATTAGGAATAGTGGTGCAATAAACAAATTTGTACATCTATTCTTTTGAGCTTTTTTATTTTAAGAAAATGTTATAGTAGTTGGAATCTCATCAAAGTGTATTTTTGAAGTAGATGTTACCAGATTGCTTCCAAAGTTCCTGTAACAATTTACACTGCCACCAGAAATTTATGAAAGTTTTCTTCTTGACATTTCTGTTGACAATAAATGTTATTCAACTTGATCTTTTGCTAGTCTGGATGAAAAGAGTGAGTTTGACTAGTTTTCTATGCATTTGGTCTCATGGATCTTGACTTTTCTGCAAGTTGCCTATTCATATCTTTTTGCACATTTTCCCATTGGATTATTTTTTATTATTGTATCAATGTTTAAGAGGTCTCTATATATTGATATTAGCATTTTATTTAAAATTTTTCATTGCAAATATTTTTCCAAATATATTGTTTGTATCTAAAGCTTGCTTATGATAGGTTTTGCTCTACAAAAGTTTTAAGTTATAGCAAAATATATGTTTTGTTTTAGGTTTCTCTGTTTTTTTTTTGGATAAGAAGGTCTCCATGCATCTTTAGGTAATACACATAGTCCCCTAGGTTTTCTCTTAAAAGTTTATAAGTTTATTTTTGGGATCTAACCTTCACTTTATCTGTAATTTTGTTTCAAACAGACAGCTGAAAGTGCCAGCACCATTTATTAAAGACCAAAAAAATATTGAAGGGGGAGTCAAGCCATCCCTCATCAGATATTAAACATTCTATAAAAGCTAATATAATAAAATCATTATGACAAACAAATGTACAGTGGGACAGAATGAAGACTCCAGACATATCCCGGTATTAGTAAAATTTTAATATATGAAAAAATGATATTTAAGTTCTATTGGGAGACAGTAGTGTTTTTAAGTTTACCTATTTTCTTAAGATTTCAGGGAGGGAAAGTTAGAATTCCAGAGCATATTCATTTTTACTAATAATGAGGATAAATTTTTATGTCATTTGCCAATAAGTTCCACAGAAAAATATAGAATTTTTACTGGAGAAATTCTCAGTGGCTTGTCTTAAGTGTGTTCAGTGAATGTGACAGAGAAGGTCAGCTGGTTTTCTGGCTTCACACCATGTGTGCTGACATGTCTGATTTAAGATCCCAGTGTGACTTCTTTTTTTGTGTGTAATCCTTACCAGAGGATATGTTTATTGATTTTTAGAAAGAGAGGAAGAGGTTTAGGGGAGAAAAACATCAATGTGGGAGAGAAACATCAATTGGTTGCCTCCTGTATACACTTCTACTGGGGATTGAACCTGCAATGTAGGTATGTGCCCTGACCAGGTGTCGAACCTGAAACATTTTGGTGTATGGGACGATGCTCCAACCAACTGAACCACCTGGCCAGGGTCCCAGTGTGTCACTTCTTAATTTCAAGGCATTGAAAATGGCACAGACTGCTCAAGTTTTCTGTCCTAAAAGCAAAACAAAAGTGTTGCTTTCCATCAGTTTCTCCACCTGTTATTCCAGGCACCCAGATCCTTGGCAAGACATTCTAAATGAACACAGCTGGACTGTGTTACAAGGGAGGATATATTCATTTATTCACTAATGTTCTCAAAATGTGGGGATGTAGCCAGGTGTGAGATGAACAGCTCTGGAGGGTGTGGTGGTGGGACTCTCCTTGAAGACCGCAGGTCTCAGAGTGGGGCCCTGAAGCCTCCCTATGATTTGGAGCAGGTTGATACTTGCAGCATGGGGAGGTCAGCCTTCCAAGAACATGAGCAGCATAAGCAGATGTGTTTGGTGGAGCAGATACATGAGGAGAGAGAGGAAATGATCAGCACTGGGGATCCTAGCGTGAGCACTCAACAGGGGCTGTTTGTTTCTGAAAGTTCACCTCAAGAGTGGTTGTTGGAGTGGCACAGTGTATCTAGAAGTCTCTTCATAAGCCTGACTTTATTGTCTTATGCTCTGTGGACTGTCATAAGGCACTTTATATACAAAAGCATTTTTGAGTTAGTCAATAGGTCCTGGTTTTACAGGTAAGAAAACAGGCTTGAGAGATCGACTTTTGCAGTGTGCTATTTATTTGTGGAGCCGTGATTCAGGCTCTCGGGTGCTTGGGTCCAAAGGCTGTGCCTTTTGTTCCCTGCCACACCATCTCCTACCACATATGTTCTCTCCACATGCCATCCACCTACTGGCATTGAACAATTTTTGTGGTTTCCTTAATGTAGGTCACATCATGGATAATGTACCCCATGAATAATTACATTGACTTAAAAAGGTAAAATATAAATACAAACTCAAGGCAGTTATAAGCTCCTAGAGAAGGCTTTTGTGTCACATGGCATTTAAGGGATACCTTTATCTTATTACTAGCATTACACCACCCCAGCCAGAGCTGCCGGTGAGGAACGGACTGGCCCAGTTAGGCTATATCTTTAATTGCTCACTATAAATAGCTCAATGGTGCTGCCATAAAAGGCCTGATATAACTGAGGAGCTCAGAGTGACCCATATAGATGATGCTTTCCTAGGTGACTGTGTCCAGGGAAACTGATACTCACGTATTGAGATGGTTTTCACTGCTGAAATGATGGTTTGATTTCCAAGCCAATTGCTTTTTACCCCTACCTCCCTTCACATCCCATTGTCTCCATTGTTCTTTTCTGCCCTCCTCTGTGGGGGAGGTTGGAGCTGACACTCTGTCACCCTCGCATCGCAGCCACAACCCCACTGCATACTTAACCTGCTCCCAAAAGAAAAGGGCCTTAAGAGGACACATGTGGGTCTTGATAGCATACTTCCTCTCTTCTCTGGCTGTCTTGGGAAGCTAGACACCTTGCTTTGCTCTAGACATCAATGAATTTTCTTGATACACTCATCAGGTCTCACCAGCCTTTGTCCACTGCCCCCTACCCCAGCCTGGGCAGAAATTTCCTGTGGGTCCTTCCATATCAGTTCCGTGTGGCTACAGCTGTCCAGCTGCCCTGGTTCTCCCTCTACTCCCCGTACCCTCATGCTATGTGCTGGTTTCCCTCCTGGCTGTGGAGCACCCCACCAAGACTTTTAGGTTTTGTAGCCAAAGGCTCTTTCCAAAGGAAGGGGAATCCATTAGAATGGAAAATTTGAAAGGTCGGGAGGATTGCACTTAAGGGGATGGGAATGGTAGGTGGGAAACATACAGAACAGAGACTCAAACTCTGGGGCTTTGCATTTGGAGAACAGTGTGGATTCTAACCAGACCCAAAGTGAACTCAGTGCTTGGGTCCACAGATTGGGGGTAGTATCTGGTTTCCTTTCTCTTCATGGAGAGGCAGACTTTTCCTTACACTTAAAAATCAGTAACAGTAATGATATTTGCCATGCATTTAATATTCTTATTTCTTTTGCACTGCATTTTTTTCTCTCCAAAATTCACCAAAACTCAGTAAACAGGGGCATTGTATTAGGTGAGGAAATATTCAGGTAACTTGCCAAATTCCCACAGGCGAACTTAGAACCCTCTGACTTCAAACTCGCTCTCTTGCTCAGGGACCAAGTATTCTCTCTTGAGAGAAGAGATGGACCCAAGGCCAGCAGTTTGGTGTCAGGCCCTGATTCCGAATGTCATGGAATTCAGGATCACAGTGTTCTATATTTCGTGATGTTCACGTGGTAAAAAGCGTGAGACTAAGCACTAATGTCAGCCTTTAACCAATTATTAATCTAGGCTTCTAGAAAATATATGCCTCTGGGATGTGTATTCTCAGTCCAGCACATTTCCCAAAATTGGCAGGTGCTACAGCTATTTGTGTGAGATTTGTCAGGCTTGGCTATCCTCTAACAGTAATAATATGAGAAGAAATTTCCACGTGCTTATTAGAGATCCACATTCAATGTGGTTCTCTCAATTAGCACAGTAGTGTGGAAACCCTAGTGTCTAGCTTGTCTGGTCTATGACCTCAGGCCTGGCCCTTGGGCAGTGGGTGTGTAGAAACACCAGGAGGACATTTTCTCCTGTGGCCTGCGGTTGGCATGGGTCTCCTGTGTGCCCAAAGGCCAAATGTCAGAATTTTGGAACAGGGTTCTATCTTATATTTTATGACATGACATGTATGTGGTAGAAGGCATGAGACTATGCCTTGGGCCTGCCTTTAACCAATTATTATTAGCCGAGGCACCTTGGAAAAAATATGCCCGTGGGACATGCTTCCTTGATCTGATCTCCATGAAGGTGAAATGAATCTATAAATGCAGTGGCACATCATGGTATTTGAGATCACTTATATCCAACTTAACTAACTAGAATATGTTGAGGAATATATGTAAGTAAGCCAAATGAACATTGGAGTAGCTCAAATAGATGTTGGAAGATTTGTGTATAAAGTGGAGAGTCTTACTCTGTTTACTACTGTTTAAAAATATCTCTAAAAGATTTGGCTGTCTGGTTTCTGAGCCTGCTCTCTGTTAGAAGTAGCAGATTAAAAGGTGTGGGGACTCTTGGAGGCAGTCACATTGACAAGTGTGAGGAATATAAAAAGGAACAGGCGGTCACGGGAACATGCAAAATTGGGTCAGCAGGTGCCATTTAATATGAAGGCAGAGTTCTATTCACACCGAAACTTGAACCTTATGGAATAAATAAATACAGAGCCATAGATATTGTGTTATTAAGCTTTGCCAAAAAGGTGAAATTAATTGTAGTGGCCTATGTTTCAGAAAGATAAGGAAATGCATAGTTCATTTGAAAGCTATTTCTATGTTTAAGATTTAACAAAACAAATTTTTTAAAAAAATTTATTTTAAAAGACAAATTGCAATTTTACAAAGGCTTCTGCCTCTGGGAAGATGGCTTGGCATATTTACCCCATTCCCTCCTCCAAACAAGTAAAAAACCTGTACTTTACATATAAAACCCACATGAGAAGGGTCTCAGAGGTAGAGAGAAGGCAGGCCGGCTAAGGACCTTGAAGATGACACAGAGATGAATTCCTCAGGTTTTCTTCTGGTGTCATATGTCCCAGACTTGGAGCAGAAGAAGCTAGTGACCTAGAACAGTCAACAGGCAAATTAAAAAAACCCCAACAAAAGCCCACTTTCTCCAGCCAAAGGGTGAGGAAAGGAGCAGATCAGCAAGACAGAAAACTCATAGGCAGTAACCACTGCACTCTAGTCAAACACCATAGAAAAAACTGTAGCTCCACTCCCCCCACCATGCAAGCAGAGATCAAGTGGGGAGCCTGGACTTCACCCCAATACATCTACCAACTGGTGACAGAGAAGACTGAGTGAGGAGCCTGGACTTCTACCCAACCTGGCAGAAACAAGTCCCTGTCTCCTCCTCATTGGGCTGGGGTCACAGGAGGCCTAGGGGAGGGTCAGGACTTTCACCACTCCTGGTGGTAATGAGGCCACACCCCTGCCCCGTAGTTCATTGGAGGCCACGTAGGGAACCTGGACTGTAGCCCAACCTATCAGTATAGCAAATGAGGCCATGGCTCCCCACTCCTCCTTCTCTATCAGAGCAGAGTCAGAGGTTTAAATAAGAGTCAGGTGCTCATAACATCATAACATAATACCCAAAATGTCTAGGTTTTAATAAAGAAGCATTGGTCTTACCAAGAACCAAGAAGATCTCAAATTGAAAGAAAAAAAGACCATCAATAGATGCCAACACTGAAGCGACAGAGATATTAGAATTATCTGAAGATTTCAGGGTAGCCTTCATAAATATTCTTCAACGACACATAAGGAGGTGTTCAACGTCACTGGGGAAATACAAATCAAAACCACAACGGGATCCCACTTTCCACTAGGATTCCCACTAGGATGGCTGACCTTAGAGTGACAGGCAATAGCATGTTGGCAAGAATGTGCAGAAAATGAGTCCTCAGGCGCTACTGGTGGGAATGTAAAGTGGTGCAGCCACTTTGGAAAACAGTTTGGCAGTTTCTCAAAAAGTTATATATAGGCCATATGACCTAGTACTTCCACTCCTAGGTATGTACCCCAGGGAACTGAGAACATAAGTCTGCACTGAAACTTGTACATGGATGTTCATAGAATTATTCATAACTGCCAAAAAGTGGCAGCAATACAAATGAATAAACAGAATATAGTTATGTCCATACAATGAAATATTATTTGGCGAAAAAAGGAACGAAGCACTGGTTCATGCTACAATGTGGATGAACTTTGAAAACACAGTAACTGAAAGAAATCAGTCAAAAAAGCTACATAGTCTTTGATTCCATTTACATAGAAATGTATGGAATAGGCAGGCAAATCTATGGAGACAGAAAGTAGATTAGTAGCTGACAAGAACTATAGAGAGAGGGAAATGAATGACTGCTAACAGATACGGAGTTTTATTCTGGAGTGATGCAAATGTTCTGAATTAGTCAGTGGTGTTGACTATACTGAAACCACTGATTTGCACACTTTTAAAGATGTGAATTTTATGGCACATAAATTATATCTCAATAAACACACGATGTTTCAAAGAGCAATTACAAGTACACTTAAAAAAATAGAAAAGTCTCAACAAAGAAGTGGACGATGTAAAGAAGAACCAAATGGAGATTTTTATTTTTATGTTTTTCAGCATGATTTTATATTTTTAAAGAAATTTTATTGTATTTTTTCCATTATCACTTAATCTCCTTATAGCCTCCTCCCTGCTGTACAGTCAGTCACCACACTGTTGTCCATGTCTGTGAGATTTTTTAGAAATGAAAAATATAACTGAAGCAGAAAACTGAATGGGTAGGCTCATTAAAAGAATGGAGGGGATGAAAGAAAAAAGTCAGCTAACTGAATCAGTGAACAGGAATTATTAAGGTAGAATAATAAAATTTATTTAATCTGAACAATGGAGAGAAAACAAAGAAATCAGTAGATGTCCTGGACTGTACATTTCTCTGATGATTAGTAATCTTGATCTTTTCATGTACCTGGTGCCCTTTTGTATATATTCTTTGGATAAATGTTTCTCAAACCTGCCAGTCTTATCTTGGTCACTGCTGTTGCCATAATACCTAATACCTGGCACCTAGGAAATACCTCAAGAGTTTAAGAATAAATGTCAAAGGGCAGTAATTGCAGGCATGTGTACAAAGTTACAATTGCTACTGGAGATAAACAGTTCTGATGCCACTTTCTGTGCACTGCTGTGGGGGCCTCAAGTGAACAGGTCAGTACGCCAGCCTGCCTGACCCTTAGTCATGTACTGGAAGCTTTTCTGTGTTTTTAACACTTGGTTTGGGGTTAAAAGAATCCAAATGTCCAAGGTCCCCAACCACTTAGTAATGGCTGGTCTTTTTTGATTGTACATTTCTGAACAGAATCACTGCACCCTGAGCTTAAACCCACTTCATGTTGGCAGGACCCCATGCTATGCGTGTATACCTGATAGTTCTACATGTTCTCTCAGTTTTGATGTGGCTCCCATTTTAGAAACATGCAGGTTGTATGCAATTGCTCTGTTTAGCTGATGAGCAGCACAGTAATTGCTGTCACCCTGTGGCACATGTGTGTCACTTTTTAGTTCAGTAACAAAGTGGGAAGAGTCTCTTGCAATGACCACGTTGTCATAATGAGGATCGGCAGGTGGTTGTGATTTACTGTCTGCACTCCTCTAGCCCTTCTTATCAATGTTACATTTTCTTAGAGTTTACAGAGTTTTTTTCTGTGAAACTAGTATTCTTTAGAGCCCCCAGAGTTAGCAGGGCCCCATTCAGTGCACAGGCCAGCTGCGGTGTGGCAGTTCAATCATTGGCTCATGATCTATCATTTGTACTCAGTGCGCTTTCTGGCGCTGTTTTTCCCTCCTGTTCACCGGTTGATAGGCTGGAGACCCAGAAAAGAGTTGATGTTGCAGCTTGAGTCTGAAAGCTGACTAGAGACAGAATTCCATCTTCTTTTGGGGAGCCTCGGTCTTTTCTCTTAAGGCCATCAACTGAATGGATGTGGCTCACCCACATTATGGAGGGTAATCTGTTTTACTCGGAGTCTACTGATTTAAATGTGAATCACATCTACAAAATACTGTCAAAATACTGTCACAGCAACGTGTAGACTAGTGTTTGAACAAAAACTGAGCACCATAACCCAGCCACATTGACACATAAAGTTGACTAACTAGACAGTGCTTGAAATTGCCATCATTACAAAGAGAGTTCTAGTATGTTTGCTAAAAACAAAATGTTTATATTTACTCTAGCTTTGTTAACCAAATAATAAGGAGGAACTAAATTAATAATTAGAAACAAGAGCTTTTAATGATATAGTTATCTTAATGATGCTCTACAAATAATACTTAGTAAATTGAAGAGATGATCGCACTCTTTTTTGTGTCGGTACTAAAATAGCAAAAAAATTTATTAATTCCTAGAAAACCCTAGAGCTGCTTAGAAGAATGGATTTTATTGATCACTATCTTTTATTTTAGAGATTTTCTCTAAGACATTAAGTTTATACGCCCATCTTTGATTTGGAAATTATAAGATTTTCTAGAAGTTCTTAGGTAATTGGATTTCAATGTTTTAACTCTTTAAAAAATACTTTTGTTTAATTTCAAAACTCTGAAAGTTAATATTGTGCACATATAAACATTAGTTACTTGCAAATTTGTTTAAAAATATAATGAGTAATAATTTTTTTTTAATTGAACTAAAAATAAGGTGTTAGTGAGGATGTGGAGTAAAGGGAGCCGTTGTACACTGTTAGTGGGAATGTAAATTGGTGCAGATACTATGGAAAACAGTATAGAGGTTCTTCAAATAATTAAAAGTGGAACTATCACACAATCCAGCCATTCTACTTCTGGGTATTTATCTGAATAAAATGAAAAAAACCCTAATTTGAAGAGGTTTATGCACCCCTATGTTAACTGCAGCATTATTTACAATAGCCAAGATATGGATGCATCCTAACTATCTGTGGATAGAAGAATGGATAAAGATTTGGTACAAATATACAGTGGAATATTACTCACTCATAAAAAGAATGAAATATTGCCATTTGCAAAAACATGTTTGGTCCTGAAGTATATAATGCTAAGTGAAATAAATCAAACAGAGAAAGACAAATACCATGTGATTTTACTGATATGTAGACTCTAAAACACAAAATGAATGATGACAACAACAACAACAAACAGAACAGAAGCAGACATGTGGATATAGGAAACAATATGGTGGTTACCAGAAGGGGTGGGATTGGGTAAAATGGGTGAAGAGGATTAAGAGGTACAAACTTCCATTGTAAAATAAATAAACCATGGGGATGTAATGTCAGCATAGGGAATATAGTCTATAATATTGTAATTAACTTTTAATTCAAGAGTTCATCATCCTGTTTTGAATATTTCTCAAACTTGGAAGTTGTTTAATGCTTTGCATCACAAACATGAGCTTATACCACAGGGAAAAAATATTAATTCTGAATTATTTAGGCAGTTTACAAATTATGCAGTATTTCTTGGTTTGGAAAATAACCTTAGAGAAAGTTTATAAAAGCTGAATGTGTTGAGAATAGTAGCAAAATTCCCCTTGATGAGGTGTGGTAAATATGGGTAAATCCTGAACACTGTTACTGTGGTCTGGCAGTAATGGTTTTGTAGTAGCAATCCCTCCTACTAGACATCATGAACTATGTCATAAAACTCTCTACAAGACATTCCAGGGACTAATCTTACAATGCGTGGATAATGTAGTTCAAATAAGGTGTTATGGCTGTAATCCTATCATGGGCAGGAGTCAGTAGCATCATTGGTTATGAATATGAGTATTATACAAACTAAATTTATCTTCTTTTACAGTCTACATATAACACACCTCAAACCTGTTCAGCATGCTCCTGTTTATAAGAGAAAGAGAGGCACTTGTTGACATTGTCTCCTTATCAGTCAGGAACTTCCCAGGAAGGTTCAAAGTAACAAAGTGTAATTATGGTCTATTGAATAAACCACAATGTGTATTCTACTTCCCTTTTATACTCATAGTCTGTAAGAAAGAAAAGAAAAACTGTAGTCTATTAAGAAACTCTTGATTCACCCAATGAAGATGTGCTGGGAGGAGTAGAGCATCACTGTCTATGTCATCCTTATCATCAGCATCCTCATTCTCACCCTCATCCTCATCATGAAAAAACCTGTCTTGTATTTTGAGTGACAGTCCATATGTTCTTCACCAAAAACACTGCCATGTCTTGTTGGCTCATGACATTAGAAATTGGTATGAACAGAGGCAGGATCTTGGGTTGGAGTCCTGTGGCTATTCCCATGTCCCTTTTCCAAGCTGCCCATTTCACTCACCTTTGCTCTTGCCACCAGATGATGTGATCTGTGCAAAGCTTTTATCATCATTGGAGAAGTAGCCCAGCATAGGTTCCAAGAATCGTGATCTGCATACACGGAGAAAACAGTTTGTTCCAAAAGAAGCATATGGCATGATTGTGTATGTTATAAATATCATATTAAAAATACATATGAACATGAGAACTTTGGAGACATGGAAAGAATTATACTTCAGTCTGTTTTTTAATAACATTTATTGCCTTTTTATTATCTAAATAATGGCTTATCGCCTGCACAAATGGAAAATGCTGTAAATAAAAATGATTCATGATGCCCATTCAACTACTCCCCAGCTACGGTTTAATACCTTCAAGTCTCTTCAAGTCTCTTTTTGCTATATAGTTATATATAAAGTATTTCAGCCCTGGTTGGAGTACCTCAATGGGTTGGAGCTGAAAGGTTGCAGGTTTGATTGCTAGTCAGGGCACATACCTAGGTTGTGAGTTCCCTTCCCAGTCCGGGCGTGTACAGGAGGCCACCAATCAAATCCGTGCTTCTCTCTCAAATCAATGTTTCTCTCTCTACTTTCTTCTCTCTCTAAAAAGCAATGAAAAAATGTCCTTGGGTGAGGATTTTAAAAAAAGTATCTGCAGTAGTAATTCTTAGTTTTTGAAGCTAATATTGTATCTTGAATATGTTTCTCAACAAAAATGATACTTAAAAATTAATGTTTAATGTTTGTATATTTTTTATTATTTGCATGAACCAAAGTATATTTTATAGCATGAGGCTGGGGCAGAATACAAATGGAAGCCTCATAGCATATGCTTATATATTTAAAAGTTATAAATTGAGGTAACAACCTGTTAAGTAAAGTATAATCTATTCTCCTACCTTGATAAATACATTGTTGCGATGGTAAAATAAAAATGTGTAATGTTCTGATGTTTATGTGACTCTCAGAAAAATATAAAATCTGATTGATATTATTTATTATTTTATATCATTATTATTACATGCAGAATAATAGACCAGTGATATAATTAAATCTTGATTTACTGAAGAAAATGAAGTCACCTTACCAGTTCGGAACTTGGACTTGATGTGGATATGTTCCTTGCTTATTTTTAGTGTTTTGATGAGTAATCAAATCTTCATTAAATAAAGAATTTATAATGTTCTGTTCGTGAATTTTATGTGAGTTATGCTCTCCAGAAGCCTGCTCTCTTTCAGTTTTTTAAAAAGTGTATTTTATTAATTATGCTATTACAGTTGTCCCAATGTTTTCTCCCCTTTATACCTCTCCACCCTGCACTGCCCCCACCCTCCAGAATCCCGCCCAACCCATTAGCTCATGTCCATGGGTTGTACATATAAGTTCTTTGGTTTCTTTATTTTCTATTTTGTACCTACCAGTTATGCTTCTTATTCTCTGTACCATTTTCCCCAATTCTCCCCCTTCCCCTCTCCACTGAAAACCCTCCCTGTGATCCCCATTTCTGTGATTCTGTTCCTATTCTAGATATTTGCTTAGTTTTTGTTTTGTTTTTTAGATTCAGTTATTGATAGTTGTGGGTTTGTTGTCATTTTACTGTTCATAGTTTTGATCTTCTTTTTCTTAGATAAGTTCCTTTAACATTTCATATAATAAGGGCTAGATGATGATGAACTCCTTAAACTTGACCTTGTCTGGGAAGCACTTTATCTGCCTTTCCATTCTAAATGATAGCTCTGCTGGACAGAGTTTTCTTGGATGTAGGTCCCTGCCTTTTATGACTTTGAATACTTCTTTCCAGCCCCTTCTTGCCTGTTAAGATTTCTTTTGAGAAATCAGCTGATAGTCTTATGGGAACTCTAATCAGCTGATAGTCTATGGGAATTTGTAGATAATTCTCTCCTTTCCTCTTGCTGCTTTTAAGATTCTCTCCGTATCTTTAATCTTCGGTACCTTATTTATGCTGTGTTTTGGTGCGTTTCTTCTCGAATCCAACTTCTTTGGGACTCTCTGAGCATCCTGGACTTGCATGTCTAGTTCCTTTGCCAGATTGGGGAAGCTTTCCTTCATTATTTTTTTCAAATAAGTTTTCAATGTCTTGCTCTTCCTCTTCTCCTTCTAGCACCTCTATGACTTGGATGCTGGAACATTTAAAGTTGTGCCAGAGGTTCCTAAGCCTCTCATTTTTTTGAATTCTTATCCCTTCATTCTGTCCTGGCCTTAGATATTCTCCAGGGTGGGGCAACCCGCTTCCCTGCCTTGTGGTGCTATATGTGGGGGAGGGGTCAGAGAGGGAACAATGCCATTTGCTTGGCTGTTGCCCTATTTTCTATCATTTCCCTCACTTCCCACAAGTGGTTTGTGTCCTTTCAGGTGCTGATTCCCAGGTGGGTGGGCTTGTGTGTATTCTAGGATCCTGCGGGCCTCTCCAAGCAGACTCTCCTGTGAGACTGGGAGTTTCTCCCGCCTCTGCAGCTGCCATAGGTTTTTATAGCTAGAGTTTTAGAGGCTTTAGTTTCCCCCGCACTGGAATCCTGAGTAAGGCTGTTTGTCTCGCTCCCCAGTTGTTCCTCCATGCTTATCTGCACACGAATGTAGGAAATCCCATCTGCCAACCAGCTCCTTGTCCACCCCTGGTAGCCAGCCTCTACCCTGCCGCACATCCTCTCCACCCCAGCTTCCCATTTCTGCCCTTTCTACCAGCCTGGATGAATGTTTCTCCTTTAACTCATTGGTTGTTGGACTTCCATACAGTTTGATTTTCTGGTAGCTCTGGTTGTTTTTTGCTTTTAAATTAGTTGTTATCCTTCTTTTGGTTGTGCAAGGAAGAAAAGTGTTTGTACCTATGCCTGTGTCTTGGCTAGAACTGGAAGAAACTCAGTTTTAACATTAAAAAATTTTAAGCAGATTGCTTCTTTGAAGATTTTACATGTTTTAACCTTTCTCTTTTCTTGGGTTTACTTTCATTGTATATGAGATTTTTTAACCTCTTTAAATTTTTTACTCCCCCACCACATACTTTGAACTTTTCATTATTCCTAGGTCTCAAACTTAAGTTGCCTTTCAACCAAAACCAAACGAAGAATTTGAAACAACAAAACATGTAATATGGGTGTTAATGACAGTACTATATTAGACATATGAGGTCTGTCTGGGAAATGCCCAGCCACTGTTGATATAACAAGGGAGGTTTGCATGACATGAATGTAACCTGGTAGCCAAGGAGAGTGGACTGGAGTGTGCATGCACGAACAATGACAACTTCACTTTACTAGTCAGTGCGGGCAGTAGATGCTGTTGAGTCAGCATATGTACTGTGTGGCTGTCGCATTTAAAATGACTGAGTAGAACAACGAATCTTAATCCAATTTTGCATTCAGTTTGAACCTTCCTCCATGGAAACTATTCAGGTGATTGAGAAAGCTTTTGGAGACAATGCAATGAGTGCAGCACAAATAAAAGTCTGGTACAAATGCTTCAAAGATAGCTGAGAATCTGTTGAAAGTGATCCACATTCTGGAAGGCCTGCAATAAACAGAACACCTGAGAATGTTGGATGGGTATGGGCTGCAATCAACAAAGATTGGCAACTGGCAGTGCAAGAATGAAAAGCTGATCAGGGGATTCCAAAAACTACTGTGTCTGAGATTTTGATGCAGGATCTTGGCATGAAACGTGTCATGGCAAAATTGATTCTGTGGCTTCTGCTACCAGAGCAGAAGGAACATCGTGCTGCAGTTGCTAATGACCTGATTCAACTACCAATGAATCAGATTTCCTCAAGAAGGTCATAACCAGAGATGAATTTGGTCTACAGCTATGATCTGGAAGTGAAGGCCCAGCCATCCCATTGGAAGTCACCTGGTTCTCTGTGCTTGAAGAAGGCACGGCAAAGTCACAGCAAGATCAAGACTATGTGAACTGTGGTGTTTTTGTTTTTTTTATTGGGAAGGCATTGTCCATCCCTAGTATGCCTCTCCAGGCCAAGCAACTATTAAGGAGTTCTACCTCAATGTTTTTCATTGGTTGAAAGATGCAGCATGAGAGAAACAGTAGCAGCTATGGGCAAATGGTGATTGGCAGCTTCATCATGATAATTGATGCCTCCATTTATGCATCACATCTTGTGCAGAGATTTTTGGCAAAATGTCAAATCACCCAGGTGACTCAGCCCTGCTACAGCCCAGATTTGGTGCCTTGAGACTTCTGGCTTTTCCCAAAAACTAAAATCACTTTTGAAAGGGAAGAGATTTTAGACCATCGATGAGATCCAGGAAAATACAATGAGGCAGGCGATGGTAATTGGAAGAACTGTGTGAGGTCTCAAGGTGCCTACTTTGAGGGGAACTGAGGCATCATTGTCCTATGTACAATGTTTCCTGTATCTTCTAGAATAAATGTCTCTATTTTTCACACGACATGGCTGGATACCTATGGACAGACCTCGTATATCTGAAAGAAATGAAACCAGTACCTCAGAGAGGTAGCTGCACCCCTGTGTTCATTGAAGCATTATTCACTATAGTCAAAATATGGAACAATGTAAAGTTTTCACCAGTGAATGAATGGACCAAGAAAGTGTGATATCTCTGCATTTCTGTTTCTGTCTCTGTCTCTAATAATTGAATGTTATTCAGCCATGAGAAAGAAGGAAATCCTGTCATTTGCGGCCACATGGATGGGTCTCGATGACATTGTGCTAAGTGAAATAAATCACACACAGAAAGACAAATACCATATGATCTCACTGATAAAATGGAATATCGCAAAGATAAACTCAACTTTGACTGGTGTGGCTCTGTTCATTGGGCATTTTCCCGCAAAGTGAAAGGTTACCAGTTCGATTCCTGGTCAAGGCACATGCCTAGGTCGAGGGTTTGGTCCCTGGTCGGGACACATACAAGAGACAACCGATTAATATTTCTCCCTCACATTGATGTTTCTCTCCCTCTCCTTCTCCCTCCCTTCCATTCTCTCTAAAAATAAGTAGATAAAATTTTTAAAAAGCCAAAGTCATAGAAACGGAGAGGAGAGTGGTAATTACAAGGGACTAGAGTATAAGAGCACTACTTGATATTTATTTAGTTGTTAAATCCTCTGCATTCTAATCTGGACTTGTGCATCCACACACACACACACACACAGAAACAAAGCCAGAAAGTAGAAATTAGTGCTGAATTTGGAATTTTTAAAATGCTAAAGGAAACATCATTTCAACCATTTAAAATATTTTAAAGATATTTGGATTTAGAGTATAATTTAAAAATAGGAACACTATACTGACTCATTATGAGTAGTATTTTATCTTTAATAATGGCAAATTGAGGTAAGATGCATGGTCCAGGGTCACTGAAAGACACCAAAATAAACTAATTCTTGAGGAATGTAAATCCTGTGGTTTTGACCTGGAACTCCATGCACTATCTCTGCTTTGCCAGGGACTTAGAAAACTTCCAAAGGAGTCCCCAGGTTTTCCGTTTAAGAAATAAACTGAGTGACTACCCTCTCAAGCTGAAAAATAAATTGTAGTAAAAAGTTCAAATTAATGATAGAAAGAAATGTTAACTCCATTAGGACTCTAGCCAAAAGATATATAAAAAGTGACTGGACCATGACGCACAAATGCAGAAATAGTAATCTCCTTTGTTTACTTGTATGTAAGAGGGGGTACGAGATTATGTTTATTGCTGTTACTGCTAATAACAGCATCCCCTGGTGTTTTCATAAAGCTTTCTATCTACATAGAACTTCCAGCATAGGTGGGCTTATTTAGTTCTCACTTAAACATGTGAGAAAGGAGGAAAAGACACTGAGGTCCTTAACAGTGAAGTGACTGGGCCAAGGTCAGGATGCTTTCATGTGGCCGAAATGGGATTCACATTTTGGTGTTTTTATCCCATTTGTCATGTTCTTTCTTTGATACCAAAGCTTCCTTTGCATGTAATAATTGATAAAATTTATGTCTTGCATACAAATAGCTGTGCTGGACAGTTCACGGATGCCAAGTGTTAACAACCAAGGGTGAAGTTCAACATTTACATCATGACATTAATATTAACGAGAGCTTCCACACTTCACAAGGTACAGGCAGGATTGAGGTTGGGGATGTTAAAACTAGACATACGGACTGACTAGTGAGAGAAAAAAATATTGCCTAAATGAAACCCATTTTGAATAGTGCTCGGCATCTTAGGTCTGTGCAAGCAAAGCTGTCCCCGCAGGGTGTGAGAGTCCTGTGTGCAGGCAGAGGCGTGCAGGGACAATGCAAGCACCTGGGGTCTCGGCAACCCCAGGTACAGTAATGAATGGCTTCTCTGATCAAATGACTCTCCTATTCTTCCAGAACCCTCCACCACAGAAAATCGTCAGCATTATTAATCTACAAAGTAATTGGTTTTGCCAAGTCCTTCTACATTATTTTAGCAGGTGGCCTTGTGAGGAGTCAGCTAAAATCATGCCTATTCAGCACCAGGCAGCGTTTCAACCACCAAAGCTTCAGAATAAGCAGTAAGCATTTGGGAGTAGAATGTTTTAATGTTCGAAAACCCTAAATGAGCTTTTTTTTTTTTTCAAAGGGTTCAGTTGGTAAATAATTTGAAAAGCACAAGCACTTAGTTTAGTTTTGCCTTCTGGGCCACAGTGCAGTAAGACCTCAACCCTAAAGTCCAAGCCTCCTGCTGATACCCACACCCTCAGAGCCAGCTGCACGGTGTTAGAGGATGATGACCTTTGCATCCTTCGAGGTTTGCTTCCTGTCTCATGGCGGGAAATGTGTACTTTGAGAAGGTAATTTTTAAAAAATTATTTAAAATTTAATTTTGTGGATTTAAAAAAACATATAAAATGCAGGAAGGAATTCATCTCGTATGCACATCCACATTTGAGATACTGTTTTTTTCGCATTTGCTGGTTTGTTTTTTAAAGAAACTGTTTCAGATATAGCTATAGCCACAAAACCCCTATATTAGTTCCTTCCCTGTGTCCCCCTCCCAAGAAAACTGACCTTCAGAAGTGTATGTGAACCTTTCCTGCACGGTTTTATCCTTTCTCTACATGTGTACATGTGCAAGAACTATATAGTTCTAGTTCTTGTGTTTAAAGTTTAGTTATACTCTGCATAGGCAACTTGCTTTTTTAAAAGAAGAAAACCTAATTTTAAGCTTTATCAAATACATGGATTTAGTTTAATCTTTTTTACTGTTTTATGATATGAACATGACGTGAATATGAAATTTTATTTTTCCTGTCTTCTTTGATGGACATGAGATTATTTAAAAATTTTCACTCTAGTAAAAGTAATGCGCCAAGATTCCTGATGGATAACTCCGTGGACCCTTGGGAGGTACCCCAGAGGCCACTATTTTTCTAGCTCTCTGTCATACATTAATGGGCCATGATATCCATGT
Organism: Mormoops blainvillei; assembly: GCA_004026545.1. Lineage (NCBI taxonomy): Eukaryota > Metazoa > Chordata > Mammalia > Chiroptera > Mormoopidae > Mormoops > Mormoops blainvillei. The sequence continues at coordinate 152,058 of PVJD01002999.1, read as the reverse complement.
ACTGTATTGCAAACCACATAAAAAAATAATGGTAAAGGTTAATTATAAATTATAGTATATAAATAATGTCAAAATGTATTGCACATTATAAGGGTAGGTTTTATTAATGTTTTCTTTTAGATAGATGTGTGCGAATATAGGTGCACTGGGTTATAATGTCAAATGTATTTCTTACTGAGAGCCATAGTAAAATAAGGTTGAGAGCTGCTACACTAAGGCATGTCCCACTGCCGGGTCACCAGGTGTATGCATCTTCAACTCTGTCGATTGTTGCTAAATTGTTCTTGAAAATGACTGTATCTTATTTACAGTGTCCTTTCATGTTTCACCACATTCTAGCCCTGGGCTTTTATGACAAGAGTTTGTTATTGTAATCATAGTTTGCTTTTCCTGATTCCTGATGAGATCAAGAACAAGTCATTTCTAAGTGTTGGGAATGAATGGGAAGGTTTATATATATTTTTTATTTTTTAAGTATTTTATTGTTCTATTACAGTTGTCCCAATTTTTCTGTCTTTGCTCTCCTCTGCCCAGTCCAGGCAAATGGAAAGTAAAAGCTGGGGTCTTTACTGGTTTAATAGGAAAGAAGGAAAGTGAGAAGTATCTAATGTTTTCATAACTGACGGCAAGGACATTAACCCCAGAAGGGGCTGGAATTACACCCTCTGCTGTCTCTCATGTGATGGGAATGATATTGGTAAGTGGAACCAGTGGTCACCCTTGGGCAGAGGGTGAAGATAGACATCTCCAGCAGCCTGCAGTTTTATATACGTGAATACAGGGTGTTGGGCATGATGTATTTGTACATTTTACATGTAGGGCAGTTTTTTCTCATTCAAAAAATTATTCTCCCTCCAAGTTTTCTAGAGCCAGCTGCCCCCTTTGTCTTTTATTCCCTCTTTTGATACCTGTGTGGATGCAGAGAACTAATGGGAGTGGCTGAGTGCTGCAGACAGTGGGTTTCCAGACTGAGAGGTGGGGGGCAGTGAGGACCCCTGGAGGGGCGTGGCTGACTGAAAAGGACAACCGTGACTTTGCTTTGGGGGTTTTTGTTTTGTGAGAATTTGAATCCAAAGTTGGTAGATATTTTCACATGTTTTCCAAGAGAGAGTGAAAATACTTCTAAAAATTAGTTTAATTTTGTGAACTCTGTTGGTTTTATTTTTAAAATGCAGACCCATATTTTAAAAAACAGTTTTGGTGAAACAAAACATATCTTAATTTAGTCTGTGGGGCGCTTGTAATTTTTGTGTTAGGAGAACAGAATTGTGTAATGGATTAAATTTTAAAAGCCATGAAACTAAAGTTGATTCCTTGTGCCCTAATGTGTCATTTTACTTGTTTCCTCCTAAGCATATAAATGGGTGTTGGAGGGGCTGTGAAACACTGAATTACATTCATTTTCTCTGTTTCTTAGCAGCTAACAAACATAGTATTCATTATATAGAGGGTTCATAATAAATGTTTGTTGAATGAATGAATACATGAATGATGAAAACATACAGCTCCTATATTCCTTTAGAACTGTCAGCCTTAAAGTTAAAAATGTAGTTACTGTTTGTTGAGGTTGTGTTTCCTTAGGACTAATAGCAGAAGGAAAAGTCTGCTGCACAAGACTCTCCACATGTCACATCTGGACAGTTTTACTGCTCACCAAAAGCCACAGCTAATTCATGATTAATCAAGACAGCTCAGCGCATTAATAGATTAGATAGTCAGGAGAGTGAATAATAAATGACAAAGCTATGTATACAAAGAAAATATGCATAGCTCTTGGAAAATGATATAATGGGGGTTGGCCCGTATGAAACCCTTGCTTTCCTAGGAGAAATGAGAGGACTGAGTGATAATCCTCCAGTCATAAAAGAAGAAACTGAAGTAGTTCCATACAGGGCATTGGATCAGGCCCAGGAAATTGCAGTGCCAAGGAAATTCTGCGCTTAACTCAGTAGGAAGCCCAGTTGGATTGGTGGCAGCAGGATGTTATTGAGATTGTTCATGTTGAATGGGTTAGAATTTTATCCACAGACCTTTCCAACCCTCATGGTCAGTGGTCAGAGCTATCAAAGCATAGTATTTATTTGAAGTGTTTTGATTCTAAGAAGTAATTCAAAGCCCTCCTTAGTTCTTGTTCCTTCCAAGTCCCTAGCTGCTCCCCCCACCCCCGGAAGCCCTGACCCTCTCAGGTGGACAGTCTCTGAGCACTCCCTGCTGACTCACTTCCCTCCTGGACTGGGCCACAGAAGCTCACACACGACCAGCAGGACACTTGTTGTGGCCCACAGTCTTTTCCGTCCTCTCCAGGTTTCTCCTCTGACACAGCACGGTGGCTTCTTCAGGCATTTTTCCCAGTGGGAATTCCCAACCCCATGTCCGGAGTCATGGCCTCCATCCCCTGCAGCTGCCTTTACACTGTAAGAAAACTTCAGAAGACCATGGTGACAGCTGGGTCAATCCACCTAGCGGTCTTTCTTTAATTCTTTTTTTTTTTTGATACATAATTTAAAAAATTTAATTAGGACGAATTCTTTTTTCATTGTTGACACTATTACAGATGTCCCCCATTTCCCCTCCCTGTGCCCACCTCCACCCAGCCTTCACCCCCACCCTCCCCCTGGACTTCATTGCACTGTTGTCTGTGTCCATGGGCTATGCATACATGTTCTTTGGCTAATCTCTTCACCTTATTTTATCCAGTTCCCCCTACCCCTCTGCCCCTCTGAGATCTGTCAGTCCTCCATTCTTATGTTGCTTCCTGACACTACAGTGACATCTGTTGAGTACTTTCCATATGCCAGGCACTATTCTGTGTACTTGATATGTGTTATCTCATTTAATCTTTACCACAACCATATGGGGAAAATCCTATTTTCTTCAATTTTCGTGATGAGAAAAATAAGGCATATCTCAATCACCTCCATTTTGAAACTCACCTTCTCTTTTCTTTCTGTACCAGTTCATCTCGATGAACATTTCAGAGCCTACCGTATGTCATTGTAAAGGTGCAGGATCCTTCCCTTCTGTGGCGTGCAGTGGAAGTGGAAGGGAAGAGAGCTGGGTAATGATTTCACTGTGACATTGCATAGGGGAAGACTGAAGTGGCACAGGTGGCTGTGGAAGCTCACCGTCCCTTTTGAGGGTTCAGAGCCGTCTTCCTGAGGAGGTGATGGGAGATCTATCTTGAAGGCTTATGAGATAAGATGGGACGGTGTTCCATGATGAGGGCACAGCATGGACAAAGAGAGGTACAAAGTGGCCTGATGTTTTCAGAGTAGTACAGCAGTCCAATAGTACTAAGTTGATATGACTGCAGTGGGTGGGACATTGGAGGACACCTTTCGTAACGTGCTGATGAGCTTCACCATCGTTGAGTACATCGGTGGCTATTGAAGACTTTTGGCTTGGGTTAGATATGGACAGAATTCTAATTCTGTAGATTGTCATGCATTTTGGAGGATGGATGGTGGGGGGAGGGTAAGAATCAATAGGGATCAATTACATGGCTATTATGATAGTCCAGAGGCGTGACAATAAAGCACAAATAAAGTCAGTGGAAGTATGTATAGAGTAGGATCATATATGAGAGAGTGGATATGAGAAACATTTAGAAATTAAAATCAACCAGACATTTTACTAATGGTAAAAAATTGGAAGTAATCTGAATGACTAAAGATGAAGGAGTGATTAAATTATGTTACATATGTACAGTGGCATATGATCAGCTCTCACAAAGAAAAAGCAGCTTTATGTAGACTGGCATGACCAGCTTCTAAAACTGGGAGGAGAAAGGTGCAGACACTACCATATTTTTCTGTGTACAATGCACACTTTTTGCCCAAATTTTGAAGGAAAAATAAGCATGCACATTAAAAACGGGTTGTACTAATTCCATATCTATATAAATGTTTTAAATTCTTTTATTTATGCTTCTGTGTTAAAAGTGTAACTCTAGAAATCAATAATGATATCCGTACACAAAATAATACCCTGGAATACAATCATCGATTTTGTTTCTAAATGTCAATAAATAAAAAATTGAATTAAAAAAATGAAACAAAAGATTGTTTTCCTGAAAGTTTGGGCCCAAAACGTGGGTGCTCATTACATGGAGCAAAATATGGTATTTTCATCCTATGCTAATCCTTATTGTGAAAAAGAATGTACATAGACTATTCTAGAAGGAAGTGTAGTTGCTTCTGTGAGGACAGTTAGTTGGGGGACTTGGATTTCATGAATGCCAGGTGGATCCTTCCATCTTTTGAACTTTGTGTCATGGGTACAGATAACATATTCTTGACAAAGCTCTGATTATGAATTGGGTCTGAGGGGTGAGGGAGAGGAGGTTCACGACTGCAGGTGAGAAAGCAGATCAGATGCTGTTGTGGGTGGGGGAGCGGAGAGAGGATGATGAGTCAGCTGTATATATTTTTCTCACAGTAGGTTTAAAAAATTTATGATTGAGCCTGGCCAGTGTGGCTTAGTTGGTTGGAGCATCATCCTGTAACCAAAAGGTTGTGGGTTTGATTCCTGGTCGGGGCTCATGCCTGGGTTAAGGGTTTGTCCCACCACCCCCACCCCATGCAGGCACCAATGATCCCTAGACCAGATGTGTATGGGAGGCAACCCATCAATGCTTTTCTCTTGTATCAATGTTTCTCTCTTTCCCTTCCTCTTTCCACAAAAAACAGTGATGCCCTGGTTGGTGTGGCTCAGTGGATTTAGCACCGGCCTACAGACCAAGGGGTTGCCAGTTCAATTCCCAGTCAGGGCACGTGCATGGGTTGAGGGCCAGGTCCCCAGTTGGGGGAGTGCAAGAGGAAATCCACTGATGTGCACATCGTTTCTCTCCCTTTCTTTCTCGCCTCCTCTAAAAATAAATAATAAAAATATTTTTAAAAGAATGAAAAAACTACCTTAGGTGAGGACAGGAAAAAAAAAAAGAAAAGAAATTTATGATTGAGAAATCTCATTACTGTCTCTTCTATTTAAAGTTGCCTGAAGTGTTTTAAGATATTTCAACCCAGTTGGCCTTTATTTAGACCATTTTGAAGAGAGTAGGAATTTTAGGTTAGTGAGATTCCTTTCTCTGCAGGACAGAAGAAAGTTACTTGACCTGAAATTCTGTCTATAGTAACAGAACCAGCACACCCCATCCCTTGTCCCCTCTTAAACCCCAGATTTAAATGCAGGAGTTTGCCTTGCCTGCCACTTCTCTGCTCTGGCTTATCCTTCCAGAAGGTCTGTGAAGGCTGTTGTGAAGCCCCTGAAAACTCATAGCTGCTCTGTAAGTTCACAAGTGGAGGAGGGTAGAAGCTGTGGAAAGTGGTGTTAGCTTAGAAAGGTTAATCCTGGGGGCAGACCTAAGAGGTGGTAGCCTTCTGTCGTGGGGGTCTGGGTTCAAAATATTTCCTTGTCGATGGCTTAGATGTTTTCATCTGTATTGCTTACACTGCTTGGAGTTCTACAAATTACATGATCTTTTGTGTTACTGGTCAACGTTAACCAATGCAAATACCTTTGGATAGATTATGAATTGATTAGGCATTCATAATTGGTGTGGATTACTTTCAGGGGAGTAAGGTTGAGTGTGGATTGGGTCAGAAGACCTTTAGGTCCAAGTTCTGTGACTCAGATTCCTGGCATTGGGATTAAGAAGTTCCAGAGATGGGTCACTGGGGATACTGAGCACTTTGGGGAAAATGGACAGACCAGGTGGGTGGGCTGTGGTGGCAGATGTAGAGCAGCCTTAGGCGTGGAGAGCTGGGAGACAGGCTTGCAGTGAGCTGAGAGGAAAGCAAGGAAACCATGCATTTCTAAAAATTTTGTCCCAGGCTAACACTCTTCGTAGGAGAAAGAAAGGAAAATGTTCTTAATGACCAGAGCTCAAGCAGCTATAATCAGCCATTAATGAGTTCCATTGACTCTGGGATATTAACCTGTTAACTTGAATGCCATTATCTTTTTAAATTAAAATTTAAAACTATACACTATTATTTAAACACTATTTTAATTTAAAATTTGTTAAACATTATTATACTTTTTAAGTGAGAATGTTTTCTTAGTTCCTAACAACTCACTTATGCCTAAATTTTTAGAGGGGAACTATCTTTACTTGCTTTCTCTTAAGTAGTTACTTGGTTGAACAGAATTTTTTGAGTAACAAACATTTATAGACTGTTACTAGCTTCACATTAGTCATCGTAATATTATTTTGCTATATTATCAGGTGGAGATGAAAGCCTTTATTATACCAAAATAATAAATATATGTTCATTTCCCTTCCTTGGGATGCAGGCAGAGAAAAAGATAATTAAGCAAAACAATACTGTATTAATTCATTTTTTGAGCTGGTGGAGTTGAGGATTTAGTTTAATGGGAAGTTCAAACATTCTACATTTAGAAAGTTATCATTTTTGCCTGTGTACTGTTTTCAGTTTAGAAATACTAATTTCCAAACCTGCCCTCTCTCAGTATCTCACTTTAGTGCTGGTTATAGTACATTTGCTCTCTTTTCACACCACCACAGCCCCCGTCTTGAAAGAGATTCACAGCCAAGCAGTGGTCAGGAAGGTGGGAAAATGACCTCTCCATCACAACCTTGCACAAAGTGTGGTGACATTGCTCCATGAGATAGAACTTCTCTGCCAGATGCAAGAGCTGTATTTTCTCTTTCATGTGTGCTCTTCCTTTTTTTAAGCCTTCTAATTGCACTTGACCTTCATTAACGTTTATTAAAAACAGAAAGCTTAGTGAAATAGTCAAATGTCTAAGCTACCTACTGGTGAAAACTTTTCCCGGAGTTTAAAGATCTTACATCAGAAGGACTTTCCTGGTTCTATAAGACAGCTCAGACAAGAATGAACTAGACTGAGCCCTGACCCTTCATGTTGTAGACACAGTTTTGATTAACAACAGAATAGAATATCTGAGGAAGTTGACTCAGCAATATAAAATTTGACTATTAGATTTAGCAACAAAATGAAGAATTTAAATAACATCACTTATAGGAAGAATGGGATGGGGGACATAAATTTATACCATTGTTTCCTCCTTAAGATGTAGAAATAATAACACTGGCTTGTGTGAATTCTTTTGGCATTCTTGCCCGTTTAGCGGGCATATCTATCTCATTTTGGAACTCAGTTGAGAGGTATCCTCTTGTCTATTAGAAATGACTGATATAAAAATCATGTTTATAGTCTGTTTTAAAAGAGGGACTCAGATTGTATGTCAGGAATGTATGTCCTGTGGAGTGTAATTGCTCATGATTATATACTTCTGTTGTAAGACAGCAGCACATCCTTTGACCCCAGTGACTTGCATGGACTCCATTCCTGGCTCTCTAGCCTGTTACTGCCCCTCTCATGATGGGCCATGTGGACCCCCACCATCTGTCCAGATATTTTTCAGGGACACTAGCAAAGACCGTTAGGCTCTGACAGCTGAGATCACTGAAGGACAGCCATTCAGGGTGGCACCATTCCTGGGTCCCACTACTTCATTTTACTCTGCTTAATGTGACCTTTCCAAAATGACCACTTTTCCTCAGACTGCGGAAAGCAACTCCCTCATCCATCCATGAGCCGTTGAGAAGGTGGCGAATCCCTCCTTCCCCTGCTCCCTAGTCTAGCTTCTGTAGACTCTGGACTCGGACATTGCCAGGAGCTCCAGTGGCCATTTAGATGACTCCAGGTCCAAGGAATGGAAGGTTAGAAAAAATCCTCATTGAGAGAGACTTTTTTTGAGTTAGGTAACACAGCCAACTATAGTTGAGGATTTAAATAAAACCTTTGGTTAAGTACTCCAGATCGAGAGGTGAGACTTCCATGGCCAAGTTGGCATATATATAGACATACGATATAGATATTTAGACACATATATAGCATATTTAAATTTATATTTATATTTATAAACTGAACCAGCCTTCTGCCTAATTAGAGCTGCCTTGTCCTTTTTTAAAAAGTCATTGTTATAAACAAGACTTATAGAAAATTAATAGTGTGTTTTCATCCTGAAAGTCATTGTCTGGGCCCTTTCTGTTTTAAAGAATAAATGATGAAAATCAAAGAATACACTGGATTTTTTGAAAGTATATATTTTTTTCTAAGCGGAAAATGATCATTTCTATTTTTAAAAGGGATTTAGTTCTCTTGAGGACAAGGTTTAGAAATAAAAAGTTGGAAGTTAATAGAAAAGTTAATGGTAAAACGTAGTCGCCATCAATTCAGGGTTTTTTTTTTTTTAATGGCTATCTTAGGGTTCATACTTTTATGTCCAGTGTGGTTTCAGGATTCAAAGTGGAAAAGGAATCTGGAAGAGTAGGAGGCTGGGACAAGGATCTGCATTTAGTCCCTCAGAAGACATCCAGTTTCTCAAGATATCCTGTAACTAAGATTATGGACCTTAAATTAGGGACATTATTCAGGTGGGTCCAACGTAATCACATAAATCCTTAAGCTCAGAGAACGTTCTCTGGGTGGAGTCAGAGATGTGGCGGCAGGAGAAGTCAGAGATGTTTAAAGCACAAGAAGGACTGAGGGGCCACATGGGAAGAATGAGGAGGACCCTGGCTGCCTCTGGGTGCAGAGGTCGCTCCTGCTGACAGCCGGTGAGAAAGGAGACCCCAGTCATACAACAGGAAGGAATTGAATTTGGTCAGTAATCAAGCCCATAAGCTTGGAAGCTGATTCTTCTCCAGGGCTTCCAGCAAGTGACTCAGCGCTTCAAAGGCCTCGGGATTGTCGACAGAGGACTCAGCTGGGCACGCCGCACCGGAACTCAGCCAGCGCACAACACAGTCCTGAAGGACTGTGAGATGCTAAATGTGTGCGCTCTTAAGTTACTGTTTGTGGGTTTTTGTAACAGTAGCCATAGAAAATTACTACACTTATCTTTTACATCCAAATGTACATAAATTTGTTTTGATCTTATCAAATATCAAGGAATCTGTTGTGTTCATCATTTCATATAACATTCATGATTATTGATTATTTTCATGCTAATATTTACTGCACAAATTGAAACAAATTAAGGAAATGTTTTAAATTTGGAGCGACTTTTTTGAGGAGCTTTAAAGTGAGTCTACTTTTTGAGAGGCATTGTTTCCTCTAAAGAACTGAACGTGGGATCCAGAAGAGAATGTGAGAGGGAGGCACGCCTTCTCCTTTGTGGCGACGTGTAAATTTAAAGCACATTATCCGGAGGAGCTTTCTCACACCTAGTCACTCCACATGATGAATTTCCAAAAGGAAGTCACTTTCTAGCTATTTGAGGGCTTTTGGGGATATTCAGGTTTTGAAAGGTAAATTTACTGATTTTTTGGGTGAATATTGGAAATAAGTTGATTATAATGAAGAGTCTGTGCCATTAAACTTAGCAGTTCTTTTCCCCAGAAATATTTCTCCTGATTTCTTTTTTAAAATTTAATTCTTTTTAAACAAGTCATACATTCACACTGTTGAAAAATTTAAAATGACATTAGAAACCTTACTGCCCCCTTGCATATTTGTCCTACCTCATTCGACCCATAGAGGGAGGGACACCTTAGTTTCCTTGTGCCTCCAGCATCTGTGGGAGGCTTTCTTTATGCATATGCAAACAAGTGCAAATCTATATTGCCCCCGCACCCCTGCTTACACAAAAGGCAGCACACTCACGCATTCTTCCTGTTTTCCTCACTTGCTGGTGTATGCTCTAGGACGTCCTTATTGCTGCTGGTTGTTTATGGTGGAAACAGGAACACAGGTTAGAGCATCCTATGCAGGGGTCCCCAACCCCAGGGCCACGGACTGGTACCTGATTTTTACAAACTAATTTTTCCTTTTTACAAACATCACTGTGACATCATACAGGCACATGCAGATATATATGTAAGATAAAACTCTCAGAAATGAGATTGTTGGGTCTAAGGTAAATGTGTTTGTAATTTTGATATACATTTGTAATTTGATAGACCACAGGAGTTTCTTTTAAAATTTTGGGCTCCCACTAGGAATGTCTGAGAGAAACTATTTGCCTGTGGCCAAGTAGTTTCTAGTTCAAACCAGGACGCTTTTGAGAAACAAAAGTGACTCTATTAATAGTCATACTGGGGCAGCAGACATGAGCCAGGACCCCGCTGGCCTTCTGGGACGAATCTTGATTTACTCACAGTCTTGCCAACAGAATATGCCGTCAAACTTTCACATTTTTCTCAAGGGACCTTGAATGGAATTAAGATTCAAAAATAATCATTTAATGAGGCCAGCCTTTAAAAGTAAAGTTACCAATGATGGTTGCACAACAATGTGAATATTATTAATGCCATTGAAATGTACACATAAACCTGGTTAAAATGGTAAATTTTATGTTATGTGTACTTTACCACCATCAAAAAAGAAGGAACAAATTATTGATACATGGAACCACATAGATGAATCTCCAATTATGCAAAACGAAAGAAGACAGTTTGAAAAGGCCACGTATGATATGATTCTATCCATACGATATTCTGGAAAAGGTGAAAGTATGGAAACCGGAACTAGATAAAGGGGAGGAAAAAAATGAGACAACTGTAAAGCATAATCAATAAAATACACAATAAAAAAATTAAGTTATACAATAAAAAAAAAAGAAAGAAACCGGAACTAGATGAGTGGTCTCCAGGAGCCGGGGCTGCAGGAGGGCCAACCAGAAAGGAGCAGGGGGCTCTTGGAGAGTGATGGGGCTCTGCTTTATCCTGACTGTGGTGGTAGGTACCTGTGTGCTCTATGTGTTTGTTGAAACTGTCAGAACTGTGCACTAAAGGGGCGCGTTTTCCTGTATGTAAATGAATCTTAATTAAAAATAAAGGAAATAAAGATGAAAGGAATCCATGCAGTATCGTTTCCCCCGAGCTTTGGGAACGATGGCATACCTAATCTGGCATCCCTTCCTGGGCACGTGCACGTGCCCTGCATGGCGCTTGCCCATGGGCCTCCTGCCCGTGACCACTTGTGTTGCTTGCATTTTCCTAGGCTGCCTCAAGAAACTGGCACTGTGAGGTTTGCTGGGCCGGCCTTAGGCTCTTGCGGATGCCAGCATCAAGGTCTGCTCCACTCTCATGACTCGCTGGTGTGTCACCGCAAGGCTCGAGTAAGGACTCGTAGCTCTGGTTCTTTGTCCTGCCTGGAGGATTGGGAAAGCCGTCTGCATCCTTGGCTTCACCAGCACAGCTAGGCAGTCTCCCTCAGTGGCTGTGAAGGGGACCCCACTGCTTCCCAGTGCTTGGCCCTTCTCTGTATGCCCCGAGGATTCAATCTCCTTTCTTCTTGGGGAAGGGAAAGAATGCTTAGGCAGTGAATCAATCTTGGCTGTGACACAGGGTGTCCGTTGATGGCCAAGGTGAATATCTGCTGCATCTGGAATAATTAGAACATTTAGATGGGCAAGAACAGAGGTCCCACAGGTAAGTCAAGTCCAGGGTCATGAAGGCAGGGAACACAGATGGAGAAAGGTAGATCCCATGGGCCCAGGCTAGAGAACAGATGCTAAAGTCAGAAGCATCCAGGAGTAAAAATTAGGAATGCTGAACATGCCAACCATAGGAAAATGCAAGTCACATCACAGTGAGGTATCACTCCATACCCATCAGGATGGTGATTATAAAACAAACAAACAAGCAAACAAACAAATGAAATAAGTGTTGACAGAGACCTGGAGAAATTGGAACCATATACATTGTTGGTGGGAATGTCAAACGGTGCAAATGCTAGGGAAAACAGGATGGAAGTTTCTCAAAAAATTAAAAATAGAACTACCCCATGACCCAGCAATCCCACTTCTGGGTATATACCTCAGAGAAGTGGAAATAGGGACTCAAACAGATATCTGTACACCCATGTTCATAGCACCATTATTCATGAAAGCCAAAGAAGGAAGCAACCCAAGTGTCCACTGATGCTTGAATGAATAAGTAAAATGTGGTCTCTACATATAATGGAACATTATCCAGCCTTGAAAAGGAAGGAAATCATGACACATGCTACAACATGTATAAACCTTGAGGATATTACATTTAAGTAAAATAAGCCAGTCACAAAAAACCCAACAGTGCATGATTCCACTTACATGAGGTACCTAGAGGAGTTAAATTTACGGGCACAGAAAGTGGAATGGTAAGTTGCTGTCCAACGAGGACAGAGTTTCAGTTTGGGGAGATGAAAATTTCAGGAGACGGATGGTGGTGATGGTTGCACAACAGGGTGGGTATACTTGATGGAACCGAGCTATCCACTTAAAATCATTAAAATGATTTTATGTTATGTACGTTTTATCATTTAAAAACAGCCATCTTAAAAACAATGCTCCAAAGGCAGTAGGCTGAAGCAAGAAGGCTTCACCAGCCAGGGCAGGGCGACCCTCCATCGCCCTTAGGTGGCGTGAGGAGCGCACCGCTGCAGCAGCCAGGGCAGGGTCCACATCTGTGCACATCATCTCTCTCTTCTGATTCACACAGAGTCACAGTCACCAAAGGCAAATGTGCTGTAGCTCTGTGTGCTTTCCTGGGCGTGACAGTCATGCCGGTTTGCTTCCTCTCATTGACTAGAGTGTGTGTGGAGAGACCTGGGGCCTGAGGATGGACCCAGCAAGCAGTGTCTGCTGGTAGACTGTTCTTCTCATTCTCTAGAGTGCCACAAGCTGTCTCCTGGTCCTCAAACCCTCTCCACCCCCGCCTCCCTCACAGGGAGGGTCTCAGGAACTGCAGATAGTTCTGAGGCCTTTCCTGCTCCTACGTGCATCCTGGTGCTGGTGGCTGCAATGATGAATCCTGGTACCAAGGTACCGAGTCTGGCCTGAGGTTAGAGCTGCTGGCGAGGAGTCCTGTGCCCACCCAGCGGACATCAGTGCAGGATGTCCCCCTTAATTTTCCCTGCATTGGGACCTGGGGGAGGAGGTGGCAAGTGGGTTGGGCCTCTCTTGGCTACACGGGTTACATAGCGAGGCCTCCTTGAGCTCCTGGTGCTGTCTTTAATGAAGTCCCTATTTTAGGGTTCACTTACTTGGCAGCATAATAATCCTTTACTGGGAGCCTGGGCAGAGGCCATGGGCTAGACTGGACAGCACTCTGACTTTTAGACTTTAGGAGGACCCAGGGGTCCCCTCCTGTCTTACATGAAATGAGTGTGAAGGTCTCCACTCTCATGTCCATTTGGGATGTGTTTTCTGAGGCAATCCAGTGATCTCTCACATAGAGGCCCCTGGCAGGTCCACCCCTCCAGCCCTCCCCAGATGCCAAACTTCTCATTATTGGGTGACCATTGCTGGGCTCAGAATAATCCCTCTGCTACACACATTGATATTCCCATCCAGTGACCATCTTCTGTGACAATGCTCTCCGATACAGTAACCAGAAACCACGTGTGACTGTTAAGTACTTTAAGTGTGCCTCATCCAAATTGAAATTTGCTGTAAATGTAAAACGCATGCTAAATTTTGAAAAACTAAGTATGAAAAACTTGTAAAAAAACCTCATTAGTTATTTTACATTGATATGTTGAAATAACATTTTGGACATATTGGGTGAAATAAAATGCATTGTTAAAATTATTTTCACTTGTTGGATTTTACCTTTTGAAAAAGTGGCTACTAGAAAATCCACAATTACAGGTACAACTCATATAATTCTACTGGTCAGCATTTTTCTAGAGCATCTTGTTAGAAATGCAGACTCTAGCCCCAGCCCAGGACCCGTGAATCAGACACGTGGGGGTGGGCCTGGTAATCTGTGTTTTAACAAACCTGCAGGCGATTCTGGTGCCGGCTCAAGTTTGACACCGAGGGCTCTGGAGCCTCTGACTCAGTCAGTTCCTTTCACTAGTTATTTTATTGGAAGCATTTACAATGAGAAGAAACAAATAAGTAGGGAAGAGTCCCCTGGAGCCTGTGAGTGAGGCTACGGTAGCAGTATAGCAACTACCAGGACCGAAAGACTGCTGTCTCGGTCCCGCTCGACACGGTGTTCTGGGATCGCTGCTCATCGCAGGGCGGGCTCCCTAAAATGTCAGCAGTTGCTGGACTCGCTGGCTTTGCTCTGGGTTCTAGTCCTCTCTCTCCACTCTCTTGCTTGCCCACCCTCTGACCCACTTTGTGTCTTTTCCCACGTCCAGCCCCGTGTTCAGTTGGCCTGATGGCAGGCAGAGCTGGGCTGTCCTTTCCACTGCTCCGTGGGACAAAAGCTTGTACTCCCCTGAGCCTTTCTGCTCCTGGACGCTCTTGAATTGATGATGACTGCCGAGTAATCAGGTGAACTTCTCTGCATTTTGAATGGCATCTTCATCCTGGTTAGATGGACAAGAGGGAAAGCTCTTCCGAAGAGTATGTCAGGGGAAAGGTGCTGAATTGTCAGTGGTGTTTGGAGTGTCATGTATTCAGAAGCTCTTGGGAGAAAATGAGACTACAGATACGTTCCTCCCCCGACCCCTTCATTTCTTTTGGGGGACATTTTGTTTTTTCCTAGTATCAATAAGGGAGTCTTTATCAAAGTCCTGCATCTGTTTTTGATGAGACCACATATATTTGAGCAAATCATTTGTCTTTGCAGTGCTACTAACTCCTGGATCACAAGGCAGATGCAGCAGTTTCCAGTGCTACGTGGGGTTGGCAGCTCACTTTCTGTGAGTGCATGTAGGAGTGCTCGACAGATAGGGCACGGTGGTTAGGAGCCCCTGTTCTGACTCTGACATCTGATGAGCTTCATTTGGGTTCATTTTGAACCTTGGTGACCTTATTTATAAAGTGGGAATATGTAGGTCCTTAGTACTTTCTATAAAACCCTTGGGGCCAAATACGTGCGGGAATTTACATTTTTCAGATTTCTGCTTTGTGTCTATAACCTGTAGCATTCCTAGTAGGTCTGAGGCAGCATCCTGTAATCAAATACATTAATATTTCTGAGATCAAACATGTGGACACTCTCACTGAGTGTTTTTTTTTTTAAGACTATATCTAACTTTGTATCACTTTAGGTAACATTTTGTGTTAAATGAATTATAAAAACAACCTTTCAGTTTTTAGGCCTTTTGGGATCAGAACTGTGGATAAGGGCTTGTGGATTTTGGTAGTGACCATGTTGTCTAAAATTATGGAATAAACTCAGATTAGAAAATATGCAGCTTTGGTTTACTTTGGAATGGCTGAGGAATGCCCTGGAGCGGGAGAAGATTCCAAAGAGCTGATCCTGTGTGTACCTTTCATAGTTGATATTGATGCCAGTAACCTCAGAGTACTGTGCTTTAGTGTCAGAATGATAAACAAACATTCCAGGTATGGGTGCCTAATGTTGTTTTGATTTTTAAAAAAACAAAAATCCCAACCCAAATACATCCTTGAGTCTGGCTATATGTGCATGCTATTCAAAGTCTCATTTCCATAAAAATATAACCAAAAGTAGTTGCACTGATACACAACAATGTCATGGGTTTCTGTGGTCATTGAGTGTGATGCTGAGTGACAATTGAGTGAGATAGCACAGAGTGTAATCCTCAATAACTCAGTAAATGTTAACACCGTATTATATTGTTATAATTATAGATGCTAATAATAGGAAGCACTGCCTATTCTTATGCCAGATAAGAGGCTTTTATCAAAAATTGCTCCTTATATTTTAAAATACTTTTAGCAATGGAGGAAATTATATTCTATTTTTAAAGCTTATGGTAGATTTTTTTCCGCCGCGGTTCATCTCAGTGGCCATGGTAAAGTCACTTACCTGCGGTGATGGTTGATTTTTTATGTCGAGTTGACTGGGCCATGATGCCCAAATACTTGACCAAACATTATTTTGGGTGTTTTGTGAGGGTGTTTTTTGTTGAGACTAATAATTAAATTGGCGAAGTTTGAGTGAAGGAAATTGCCCTTTCTTATGTGTGTAGGCCTCATCCAATCAGTCAAAGCTTGGATAGAGCAAAAGATTGCCTGCCACCCCCCACCATTTATTGAATTAATATTAAATAAAGTTTATAATTTAATTCTTTAGTCACACCAACCACATTTCGACTGCTCAGCAGCCCCATGTAGCTTGTGGCTTCCATATCAGGTAGCCCAGAGACAGAATGTTCCAACATCACGGAAAGTTCTGTTGGATAGCAGTGCTCTAGTCTAGGGCTTTGTACGCACTATCTCATGTGGTATAGTGTTTTGGGTGGGAATTACTATCCCTGTGTTTCAGATGAAAGTATTGGGGCTCAGGCTAAATAACTGGTCCCAGATCACAGCTCATTAACTGACAGAGCTGGGAGCTCAAAACCAGTCTCCCAGCCTCTCCTAGAGACCCTGAGCACCTGTCTGTGTTTGGACTGGTCAGCCCGCAGGTGGCTGTGACACGATACCCAGGGAGTCTGGCCTTATTGTGGACCAAGAACGGAGCCCTGGGCAACAACGAAGAGAAGAGGGCAGAGTGAGAAGGGGGCACAGGGAGTTCCAGAAGGACGCAGTGCCTGTGACTAATCAGGGCAGTCGAAGGAGTTAGGGCTGGTTGCACGGTGTCCCTGGGAGTTGGTGGCCTGAGGTTGTTGATATTTGTCAGGAAGACTCACTGCAGTAGGAGGGAAAACAGATGGATGTCAGGGCTTTGAGGAGTGAATGGGAGACAAGTAAGGGAAGGGAGGGAGACAGAAGGGGTAGCTAGAAAGAGATCGAAAGGCACCCGACATTTTTAGGGTTGTGGAGGCTTGACACCATTGATAGACTAAGGTAAAGCCTGTCTGTGGGAACCAGGCTGGGAGTAATTTAGGGGGAGCAGTAGGGACACTGGCAGCCCTGACGTACGTGCCTGAAGGGGCAGCTACCATGCTACCCAACTGACTGTTGCTGTCAGGCCATATTAACTGTCTGTTGCCAGATTCCAGACATTGGGATTTTTATGTGAAATGTCCTTAATTGTAAAGGCTTTTAATATAATATGACTGCTCTTTCCATAAAAACAGGTATTCCATTGCAGAACAATTATGCCACTTAAAAATGGTAAATGTTACGTTCTGTGTATTTTAACCTCCATCCACCAACACACATACACACACACGGGCATGAACACACATATCCCTGGGCCATTTTGGTGCACAAGCTGTGAGTTTGTGACCTGTGGGCTGTGGGGATGGATCTCTGTCTTGGACAGAAGAGTCCTAAAGGCCTGACCATGTCTCAAAACATGAAGTTAGAATATCCCAGAGGGGGCCCCAGCCATTGATATTGTTTGGAATGAACAGGTGATTCCAGCATATGACCAGTGTGGAAAGCCTCTGGTGTAGGAGATGCGATGCTTGGAGGATGAAGACCCCGCAGGCACAAGAGGGAAAAGCATAAGGACCAGGTGCAGGGAAGCCTCTGCTCTGGACGAATGAAGTGGGGATGCATGCAGGCTACGTTTAAGATCAGTGGCACGAAGCAACTACAACTCACTTTCTGTCGGGGGGGCGATGTGAAGGGTGAGGATGGGGTGACCTGGGGAGTGAGTACTATTCCTGAAAAAGGGCTGCTGGGCCATTGATGCCATGTTGCCTAATTTTCCAGCTTAAGTCAGGAGTCTGGATAAAGGAAGAAGAATTTCCTGACTTACACTTGTTCATAATGAGATAAGTCATTACATTGTAAGGGTCAAACAAAACGCCTTGGCAGGACAGAACTGGGCCGTGCATCTGTGTCCTCTGTCCACCCACGGTCTTAACTAGAGGCTTGTGTGGAAGGAGAGCACTAGAATCTTCTGCCTGGGAGGCATTGTGAACTCATGGGGAGGTGTCTCGTGGTTTGAGGCCTCACTGAATGATTCATTCACTTGGCATGTGTTGACTAACCACTCTGTGCCAGGCACAAGGCAGGCTGGGGGCATGGGGAATTTCAGGAAGGGAGGATGTCAGAAGCCTGGTACTTTGAAAGGAGCTGGTATCTGCATAGAATTTGATAGAGAGGGTCCATCTGGGAGAATGGGGGGTGGCGTGATCTTGGCCAGTGAAACCATGGCTGGTGAAGGGCTTTAAGGTTACTCCAGAGTGCTGTGTGGGCAGAGAGGAGCCCTTAGCAGAGAAGTGACATGATCACATTTGCATATTTAAAAACGTAATTTCTGGCAGAGGAACCGGTGGGCTGATGCATGTTTAACTTAAGGGGCTCGATTTTGAAAATTAGTTTTTGGTTCATTTAAGACCTGAACTATGCTAACTTGTGCAGTTAGATTCTGTACTTCTGTTGGTCACATGGGACAAGATGTGCATAACATTGTAGAGCCACGGGTGTGCATTACACTTTCCTGTGCTGTCTGGTGCAAGCTGACCACATGCTTTACTGATTAACAAGCTTGTTGTTTTTGTTTCTGTTGAGGTGGTGCACCAGTTATGAAATTCAGGTATGCCTCTTCATTTTCTATAGCTTTGTTTAACCCTGACTTGGAACCCTTTTCCTGCTCTGGGTTGGCAGGAGATTCCATTATATTTAAAGCTCTTCCCTCTTTCTTCTTTGTGCAAAGGTCCTGGGGTTGGAGGCAGCATCTGGACAGGAGGGACATCCCCCCAAGATGCCACAGAGTTTCTTTAGATTAGCCATCCACTCTCTCTTCTGCACTGAGAACCTGTGCAACAGGGAGTTCTGCCCAGGCCCCGGGGCCCAAGCTCTGCTGGCTTTGGCATGGCCAGTGTAGAGCCCAACAGCCTCTAGGAACCATGGCCCTCTCTTCTTTTGGGGCCCAGGAAATTGAATCTTTCAATTTACCCCATCTCTGTAGTTTTCACAGGGGCTCCTCTTCTCTCCTGAAACCCACTTTTCAGTCCATGGGTCTAAGGATTTGGAAACAAAAGCAGGAAGTGCAGTGTCTTACAGGCAGTGCCCACTAACCTCAGAGTCACAGACCTCCTCTGAAACTGTGGAGCACAGAACCAGCTATGTGCTTCGGGGAGACAGGCAGAGAAAGAGAAAATAGACGAAAGAGACACATTAATATTTCCACACACATTTTTGACAGTGGCATGTCGATGTACATGTTTGGTTTCAGAATCGAAAGGGAGCAGAAATGAAGACTGTGGCAGAGGGGAGGGTATCTGGACCTTTGCAGTGGGTGGGAGGCAAGGGGAGTGGGCAGAGGGGAAGGACGTTTTCTGCTGCTGCACACGGACCAGAAGTGGGAGAAGATTCGTCATTGGGTGTGATTGCCCATCAGGGGTGGACCACTGTCCTGAGTTCCCTGGCCCTAGTAAGATTTCCTCACCACCTAGGACCTGGGCTTCCTGGAGGAGGCTGCCCAGCTCTGAAAGATGGTGTTCGTAGCTTCAGTTAAGAAAGGAAGAGGCTCTGTTGCCTCGGGCGGGTGGTCCCCAGCTCTTTCCCCAAGAAATGTGGGTAGGAGCCACTGCTATAAGTGGAGGACCCCACGAGAGCTGGGGGAGGAAGCAGGGCCTTGACAGGGCCTCCCTTGGACACAAGGAGTGGTCAGAGCTGGATGTGGAGGGCAGCAGCATCAGAAATTGCAGACAGACTCTATACCCATCACATTTCTAGGAAGGTGCTAAAAGCGTTTCTTGTCATTGTATTTTTGGTAGTTCACAGCCATACCCATAGGTATTGGCTCATGACTGGACATTTCTAGCACTCCAATCAGCCATCCCTCGGTGTTTCCTGGGCTTTTGGAATACTCTAATCCTGGCTGCTTTCATCAGCATCCCGTGCTGCCCCAGCAGAGCACAGGCGGCAGGGTATGTACAACATCTGGGTACTCGGTGAGTGGCCTCCACTCCTCCTAATGGCTGGAGCTCCTTGAGGGTAGGGATGCCACCTTATTTTCTATTTGATTCCCAATGCCTTGATTAGAGGTGGGTGAAGTATTTTATAGCATCAGTGAATGGCTTTCTGACAAGGTGGCCCTTGAGTATAGACTGAAAGGCGACTTTGTCCATCTGTGTTCTGGTCCCCATATTCTCTTCCCTTCTCAGAGACCTCCCACATTGACAGTCTCCTGTTTTTCTTATTGATAGCTCTTCCCATCAGAATTTTACAGGTTTAGCTTTGACACCTTGGAAGCAAGTAAGGAAGGAAAGAGGAAAGAAGACTGAGAAAACACCCCCCTCCCGGACCCTTTTCTTCCTCTGACACTGTCCTAATGGCCCTCTGTCCCCAGCTAGCCCACTTTGTGAATGCGTTCTGCTGTCTTGCTCTCTTCCCTCCCTCATCCCATAGCCACTGCTGTCTGGTTGGAATTCTACCTGCTCATTGGGTCTTTAACAACTTACTCAACACGAAACCCAGTGGCACATTTCCAGGCCTGGTCTGTGTAGCTTATCAGCAGCACCTGACGTGCTGGACGTGCCTCTTACAGATGCTGGGTTCTTTCGCATTCTGTCCACAGCACCGGATTCTACCGGTTTTTCCCTAACAGCAGTGATTCTTTCTCATTCATCTCTGAAGACTTCCCTTCTGCTTAAAAGTCTTAGTCTTGAGTTCTCCTCTTTTTTCTTTTTATATGCTCAGCCTGGACAATTTTCATTTTAAATCATTTTCATGGTTTAAATAACCATTTGCAAACTGAAGATTTCCAAGTACACATTTCCATCCAGTGTCTCTTGTCACCAGATCCCATGTGGCCAGTCATTATTTAGCATTGTGACTTGAATGTTGCCCACACATGGTCCCAGTATGTCCCACCCAGTCAGTCCTCCTGCTGAGTTTCCCGCATCTCAAAAACCCATTCTCTCAAGTCAGGATCTGGGGATCATCCTTGACTGCAAATCTGTGCCCTTACCAAGTTTTGCTGCTTGTCCTCCTAAATGGCCATGAATCTGCCCATTCCCCGTTTTCCCTGCTGCCACTGTCCTCTCCCCGCTGTGCTCCTTCAATAGCTTCCCTGCTCTCTGCCCTGTTCCGTTGTGCCATCGCAGGCTGCAGCCTGAGCTGCCTTCCCGTAGGGCAGACCTGTGTGCATGGCTCTGCAGAACACCCACCAACAGCTTCCCATGGCCCTGCGGAGGGGGTCAGGCCACTCACCACGGGGACCAGGACCTTGCGCTCATTCCTTTTCATAGTCTTTGCTTGGGGCACATGGAAAGCCTTCCAGTTCTGGAAAACTGCACTTCCTCACCTCTGAGCTTTGCCCATGCTTTTTCTTCCTTCCTGGGATACCTGTCCTTAAGGCATTGGCTTTTATGCTGAGTGACATGGAGAGCCACTGGAGGGGTTTAAAGAGAGGGGTGACATGAGCTGACTTGTATTTTAAGTCTCTCCCTGGCTACAGGGTTGAGAATAGATGGTACGGTGGGATCTGGGGGACCATGCAAGCCAACCAGGGATCCCACTGAGAGAGAGGGTGGCTTGGACTGGTGGCAGCTGTGGAGGTGGGGAGAGGTTGTCAGATGCCAGATTTGATTTTGAAATGATACCTGACAGAACTTGATGACAGAGATGACAGCAAGCTACTCACCCTGAGTGACTGGAAGGATGGCTTGCCGTCGGCTGGAATGCAGGTGGAATGTAGGCGGAACCAGTTTGGACAGAGGTGGAGAGGCTGGGTGCGGAGACCAGCAGCTCAGTTTTGTGCTTGTTAAATTTGAGACCTGTCCAACATCTCTATGGATGGGGTAGGCAGAATAATGGCTCCAAAGATGTCCACGTCCTAATCTCAAGAACCTGTGAATAGGTTACCTCACATGGCAAAAGAGACTTTGCAGATGTGTTGAAGTTAAGGCTCTTGACATGGGGAGATTGTTCCAGGTTATCCAGGTGGGGCCAGTGTTCTCATGTGGGTCCCTGCGTGAGGGAGGCAGGCATGTCCAAGTCAGTGAAGGTTGTGATGGCTGTGATGGCTGCAGCAGCGGTCAGTGTGATGTGCTTTGAAGATGGAGGATGGCCACCAGCCCAGCAGTGCAGGTGGCCTTACTACATTTTCTGAAATCTCTTTTCCAGCTTCATTCTGGAAAAGGCAAGTTAATGTACTCTCCTGTAGCGTCCCCAGAAGGAAAGCAGCTCTGCCGACACTTTGATTTTAGCCCATAAAACGCAGTTCGGACTTCTGACCTCCAGAACAGCAAGACAATAAACTTGTGTTCTTTTTAGCCATTAGGTTGTGGTATTGATACTTTGTTACCCAAGCAAAATGAAACCACTAATACAGTGGGGGCGAGGAGCTGCCTGGGAACATGTACTGCCCTTACTGTCACAAATCTCTCGTCAAACTGACAACGCTCTTGTCATCGTCAACTGTCCCTAACAGTGCAAACCTGGGACCAGATTCTAGGTAGTAGGCCTTGTGGAATCCACATGTGCACTGTGTGAGCTTCCTGCCCCACCACACCCATGTGGTGTCTCATGCCCACACCACAGCTGACAGACCGTGAACTCATTTACTTGTATGCCTTTTTCTTTCCACATAATTTTAATATATATCACAATGTGGTTTCAGATAACAAAACTGGAAAAGTTATATTTTGAAGTAGAAATAGAGATAGCTGCAAGATTTAATATTTAACTAAGAGCAGGGAAAGATGCAGGAAAATTGAAATACCCTGACTCCAGTACAGTGGTATTTGAGTGAATAGTTTAGCAAACAGATCTGTAAATACAATTAATTAATCCTTAAGATCATGACTATATTATAGCATTAGTCCAATGACTAATGTTTATTCTAAATGATCAATGTAACTCAACAGGGAAATACTATATTAAATTATTTATGATGCACTGTAAACAGAAAGCTGGAAATTATTATACAATATATTTTGCAAGCTATCTGTTAACATAATTCAAACTTTTATTGCAGTGGCTCTTAGACATGCTTCAGGTGCTAGAAAATTAACTTATGTGGAACACTTAGTTCTCCAGTGAGACCAGATGATATGTGTCACTGACCTTTAGCTGTGCATAAATCCACAAACTGTCATGTGAGTCAGAGAGCTATTTAAAGATTAGGTTCTAATGTGCATAGACCCTGTGGTGAGCCTTTCCCTACAAAATTATAAATAATTAAAAGTAGCGCAAGAAGAGGAATACACTGGAATTTTACTCCCCAAATTCAAAGCAACAGCTTTCCTATAGCGATTGAGATGGAGGGAGTTTTTTCCTTTAAATTTCTTTAATTTAACCAACGGCCACACCCTGCTTACTGGGTATGTGGTCTTCTTCTAAACACTTCATATGTATTAATGAGTTTAATTCTCATAGCAATAGCAATAATTCTGTGCATTAGGTACCATCATTGTTCCCATTTTAAAGAGGGCAGAACTGAGACACAGAGAGGTTAAGTAACCAACTCAGGTTCACCCAGCTGGTCAGATTCAAATTCAGGGAGTCAGGCTCCAGAGTCCACACACCTGGCATGGTCTGCTCTGACCTCACCA
Source organism: Mormoops blainvillei (assembly GCA_004026545.1). Lineage (NCBI taxonomy): Eukaryota > Metazoa > Chordata > Mammalia > Chiroptera > Mormoopidae > Mormoops > Mormoops blainvillei. The sequence continues at coordinate 128,734 of PVJD01002999.1, read as the reverse complement.
TCTTTCCAGCTCTGCTTTTGGATGGCCTCTCATTCGCTCTGCCTTTCCCAATAGACTTCCTGAAGAGGGTGCTAATGGGATTTCTTTATAGCACTTTTTGTCCAAATATAACATCTTTTGCCTGCTCTGGGCCAATGTTATTCTGCCCCATTGTTTCTAATGTCCAATCCATTTTTTTAATTGTTGTTCTATTGCAGTTGTCCCAATTTTCCCCTGTTGCTCAGCCCTGCCCTGCCCACCCCTGGCTCCCACAGCCAATCCCCACCCTGTTGTCCATGTCCATGGGTCATTTATACCTGTTCCTTGACTAGTCCCTTCCTCTTCTGTCCCTCTTTATCTACCTCCCCTTTGGTCGCTGTCAGTCTATTTCTTGTTTTCATACCTCTGGTTATATTTTGCTCATTGTTTTGTTCATTAGGTTCCTCATATAGGTCATATGGTATTTGTCTTTCACCGCCTGACTCATTTCACTTAGCATAACACTCTCCAGTTCCTCCATGCTGTCATGAAAAGTAGAAGTTCTTTCTTTCTGCTGCATGGTAGTCCATTGTGTAAATGTACCACAGTTTTTTGATCCACTTGTTTACTGATGGACACTGAGTCTGTTTCCAGCACTTGGCTATTATAAATAGCACTGCTATGAACATTGGGGTGCATAGGCTCTTTTGAATTGGTGTTTCAGGATTCTCATGGCCTAATCCCAGCAGTGGAATCACTGGGCCTAAAGGCAGTTTCATTTTTAGTTTTATGAGGAAATTCCATACTGTTTTCCACATTGGCTGCACCGGTCTGCATTCCCACCAACAGTGCACTAGGGTTCCCTTTTCTCCACATCCTTGCCAGTGCACTTGTTTGTTGATTTGTTTATGATGGCCATCCTGACCTGTGTGAGGTGGCACCTCATTGTGGCTTTAATTTGCATCTCTCTGATGGCCAGTGATGTTGAGCATCTTCTCATGTGCCTATGGGCCCTCTGTATAACCTCCCTGGAGAAGTGTCTGTTCAGGTCCTTTGATCATTTTTTAATTGGATTGTTTGTCGTCCTGGTGTTGAGTCCTGTGAGTTCTTTCTGTTCTCATATACTCATATACTATAAGGGGGATCCATTCCTTGCCTGAGGTGTCATTAGCAAATATATTTTCCCATACGGTTGGTTCCCTTTTCATTTTGATAATGTTTTCTTTAATCGTGCAGAAGCTTTTTAATTTGACATAGTCCCATTTGTTTATTCTTTCCTTTATGTCCCTTTATTTGCCCTAGAGGATATATCAGAGAAGATATTGCTGCATGGGATATCTGAAGTTTTACTGCCTATGTTTTCCCTCAAGACTTTTATGGTGTCATGGCTTATGTTAAAGCCTTTTATCCATTTTGAGTTTATTCCAGTGTATGGTGTAAATTGGTGATCTAGTTTCATTTTTTTGCATGTACCATTCCAGCTCTCCCAACACCACTTGTTGGAGAGGCTATTTTTACCACATTGTATGCTCTTGCCCTCTTTGTCAAATAGTAATTGGCCACAGAGATATGGGTTTATTTCTGGGCTCTCTACTCTGTGCCATTGATCTTCATGTCTGTTCTTAATGCTAGTATCAGACTGTTTTGATTACAGTGGTCTTATAATATAGTTTGATACCCCAGGTCTTACGATCCTTCCTACTTTGTTCATCTTAAGATTGCTGGGGCTATTTGGGGCTAATTTTGGCTCCATATAAATTTTTGAAATATTTGTTCTAAATCTGTGAAATGTCATTGGTATTTTAATTGGGATTGCATTGAATATATAGATCTCTTTGGGTAGTATGGACATTTTAATGATATTAACTTTTCTAATCCGTGAACATGATATTTGCTTCCATTTATTTGTATCTTCCTTAATTTCTTTCATTAGCATTCTGTAGTTTTCTGAGTACAGGTCTTTTACCTCCTTGGTTAAGTTTATTCCTAGGTACTTTATTTTTACTTTTGCTATAGTAAATGGGATTTTTTCCTTCGTTTCTATTTCTGATGTTTCATTGTTGGTGTACAAAAATGCCTTCAATTTCTGAATATTCATTTTGTATCCTGACATTTTGCCAAATTCGCTTATTAGGTTGAATAGTTTTTTGGTGGTGTCTATAAGGTTTTCTATGTACACTATCATGTCATCTGCAATAATGACAGTTTTAATTCATCCTTTCCAATTTGGATACCTCTTATTTCTTTTTCTTGTCTGATTACTGTGGCTAGAACTTCCAATACTATATTGAATAAAAATGGTGAAAACGTACACCCTTGTTTTGTTCCTGATCTTCGTGGGAAAGCTTTTAGTTTTTGCCTGTTGAGTATAATGTTGGCAGTGAGTTTCTCATATACAACCTGTATTATGTTGAGGTATGGTCCCTCTACTGCCACTTTGCAGAGCATTTTTGTCATAAATGGGTGCCGTACATTATCAAATGCTTTTTCAGCATCTGTTGATATGACCATGTGATTTTTGCCTTTCATTTTATTTATGTGGTATATTATGTTTATGACTTGCAAATTCCTTATACTATCCTTGTATCCCTGGGATTAATCCTACTTGATCATGGTGTATGATCTTCTTAATGTGCTGCTGGATCTGATTTGCCAATATTTTGTTTAGGATTATAGCATCTATGTTCATCAGCGATATTGGCCTATAGTTTTCGTTCTTTGTTGTGTCTTTACCTGGTTTTGGAATTAGGATAATACTGGCTTCATTTAAAGAATTTGGGAGTCTTCCCTCTTCTTGAATTTTTTTGGGATAGTTTGAGAAGGATAGGAGTTAGCTCTTCCCTAAATGTTTGGTAAAATTTTCCTGTGAAGCCATCTGGGCAAGGGCTTTTGTGTGCCGGGGTTTTCTGATTACTACTTCAATTTCACTAGTTGTTATTAGTCTATTCAGGCTTTCTGCTTCTTCTTGATTTGGTTTTGGAAGATTATATGTTCCTTGAAATTTGTCCATTTTGCCTGGGTTTTCAATTTCTTGGCATATAGTTGTTCATAGTAATTTCTTACAATCCTTTGTATTTCTGTGGTATTGGTGTAATTTCTCCTCTTTCATTTCTGACTGGGTCCTCTCTCTTTTTTTCTTGATAAGTCTGGTTAAAGGTTTGTTGATTTTATTTATCTTTTCAAAGAACCAGCTCCTGGATTTATTGATCTTTTGTATTGTTCTTTCAGTGTCTATGTTATTAAATTTTGCTCTGATCTTGATTACTTCCTTCCTTCTACTTGCTATGGGCTTTGTTTGTTGTTGTTCCTCTAGCTCTTATAGATGTAGGATTAGGTTGTTTATTTGAAATGTTTCTATCTCTTTTTGGTAGTCCTGTATTGCCATGAACTTCCCTCTCAAAACTGCGTTTGCTGTGTCCCATAGGTTTTGGGCTGTTGTGCATTCAATTTCATTTATGTCCAGAAACTTTTTGATTTCTTCCTTGATCTCATTGTTATTCCATTCATTATTCAATAGCATGTTATTCAGTCTCCATGAATTTGAAAGTTTTTGAGTTTTTCTTGAGGCTGGTTTCTAGTTTCAAACCATTGTGATCCAAGGAGATGCTTGACATGATTTCAATTTTCTTGAATTTTTTGAGGCTTGTTTTGTGTCTTACCATGTGGTCTATCTTTGAAAATATTCATGTGCATATGAAAAGAATGTATATTTTGCTTCTTTGGGTAAAAGGTTTTATATATGTCAATTTTAAGTCCATTTGATCTAGAGGTTGTTCAGTGCCACAATATTCTCATTGATTCTTTGCTTCGAAGGTCTATCCATTGTTGACAATGGGGTGTTAAAATCCTCTACTATGAGTGTGTTGCTGTCGATAGCTTTCTTGTAGTCCTTCAAGTTTTTCCTTATATATTTGTGTGCTCCTATTTGGGTGCATGTATATTTACAAGGGTTTTATCTTCTTTTTTTAAAGTATATTTTATTAATTATGCTATTACAGTTGTCCCATTTTTTCTTCCCTTTAACCACCTCTGCCCTGTACCCCACTTCCTGCAGCATACCCCCTCTTAGTTCATGTCCATGGATTGTACATATAAGTTCTTTGGCTTCTCCATTTCCTATACTATTCTTAACCTCCCCCTGTCTACGTTGTACCTACCAATTATGCTACTTATTCCTTGTACCTGTCCTCCACTTGCCCCCCTCCCCACTGATAACTCTCCATGTGATCTCCATTTCTGTAGTTCTGTTCCTGTTCTAGTTGTTTGCTTAGTTTGTTTTTGTTTTTGTTCTTGTTCTTGTTTTAGGTCCTGTATTTGTTATCATTTTACTGTTCATAGTTTTGATCTTCTTTTTCTTAGATAAGTCCCTTTATCATTTCATATAATAAGGGCTTGGTGATGATGAACTCCTTTAACTTTATCTGAGGAACACTTTATCTTCTCTTCCATTCTAAATGATAGCTTTACTGGATAGAGAAACCTTGGATGGATGTCCTTGGCTTTCATAACTTTGAATACTTCTTTCCAACCCCTTCTTGCCTGCAAGGTTTCTTTTGAGAAATCAGCTTATAGTCTTATGGGAACTCCTTTGTGGGTAACTGTCTCTTTTTCTCTTGCTGCTTTTAAGATTCTTTCCTTATCTTTGATCTTGGGTAATTTAATTATGATGTGTCTTCGTGTGTTTCTCCTCTTAGAGTCAACTTCTTTGGGCCTCTCTGAGGTTCCTGGACTTGCATGTCTATTTCCTTCCCCAGGTCGGGGAAGTTTTCCTTCATCATTTTTTCAAGTGAGTTTTCAGTTTCTTTACTCTTCCTCTTCTCCTCCTGGCACCCCTATGATTTGGATACTGGAGTGTTTAAAGTTGTTCCAGAGATTTCTAAGCCCCACCTCAATTTTTGAGTTCTTGTTTCTTCTATTCTGGTTGAATGATTATTTCTTCCTTCTGTTCCAAATCATTGATTTGAGTCCTGGTTTCCTTCCCTTCATTGTGGGTTCCCTGTATATTTTCCTTTATTTCACTTTGTATAGCCTTTGCTTTTTCCTTTATTTTGTGGCCATACTTAATCATTTCTGTGAGCATCCTGAATACCAGAGTTCTGAATTCTGTATTTGATAGGTTGGCTACCTCCTCATTGCTTAGTTCCATTCTTTCATTTGAGCCATATTTCTTTGTCTCAGTACACCTGTTACATTATAAGGGGTGGAAACTTAGGTATTCACCAGGACAGGGCTACCCACTTGTGGGCTGCATTTTGGTGCTATATGTGGCAGAGGGGTCAGAGAGGGAACAATGCCAACTCTCACCCTGCTTTCAGTCACTTTCCCCACTATCCACAAGTGAATTGGGCCCTTCTGGTGTTGATTCCCAGGTGGGTGGGTTTGTGTATGCTCTAGGACCCTGTGGGCCCCTCCAACAGACTCTCCTATGAGATTGGCAATTTATCCTGCCACTGCAACCCCCACAGATTTTTACAGCCAGAGGTCCTGAGGCTTTATGTTGCCTGTGCTGGAATCCTGGGTTGCATGGTTTGCCTCACTCCCCAGTTGTTCCTCCCAGTTTATCCACACATGAATGTGGGAAATCCCACCTGCTAGCTGCTGCCTAGCTAGCTAGCTGCTGCCCCGCTAGCTAGCTGCTGCCCCGGGTCTGTCACCAGGTGCCACCTTGCTGTGCATCTTCTCTGCCCTAGCTTCCTGCTTCCTCCGCTCCTACCAGTCCGGATGAATTTTTCTTCTTTAACTCCATGGTTGTCGGACCTCTATGCAGTTCAATTTTCTGGCAGTTCTGGTAGTTTTTTGTCTTTAAGTTGTTTGTTATCCTTTTTTTTTTTTTGGTTGTGTGAGGAAGTGAAGCATATCTTTGTATGCTTCCATTTTGTCTGGAACTCAAGAGTTATATCTTCTTGATAGATTATTTCCTTAAGTATTATGTAGTATCCTTCTTTGTCTCTTTTTATGGCCTTCGTTTTGAAATCTATTTTATCCAATGTAAGTATTGCTACCCCAGCTTTCTTTTCATGTCCATTTGCTTGGGATATATTTTTCCATCCCTTCACTTTCAGTCTGTGTAGAACTTTTGTTGTACTGTTGTACCGAACAGCCCAGCAAACAAACCCACACCCTCACAAAAAAGAGGTAGGTCTCTTGTAGACAGCATATATATGGGTCCTTTTTTTGTATCCATTCAGCCACCATATGTCTTTTGATTAGAGCATTTAATCCATTTACATTTAAGGTTATTGTTAATAGGTACTTAATCATTGCCATTTTTCCTTTTGTACCTGCTCTCCCCACCACCCTTCATCTTCTTAAGGCAGTCCCATTAGCATCTCTTGCAATGCTGGCTTGGTGGAGATGTATTCTTTTATCCTTTTTTGTGTGTGGGAAACTCCTTATTTTGCCTTCCATTTTAAATGAGAGCCTTTTTGGGTAGAGTAGTCTTGGTTGCAGGACTTTACTTTTCTTTACTTGGAGTATTTCTTGCCATTCCCTTCTGGTTTATTGTGTTTCTGTTGAGTAATCAGTGGATAGCCTTATTGGAGGTCCCTTATATGTTACTAGCTGTTTCTCCCTTGCTTCCTTTACAAATACCTCTTTGTCTTTAAATTTTGCCATATTAATTATGATGTGTCTTGGTGTGGACATTTTTGAGCTCATCTTGATTGGGACCCTCTGTGCTTCCTGGACTTGCATGACTTTTTCTCTCATCAAGTTAAGGAAGTTTCCTGTCATTACTTTTTCAAACAGGTTTTCTGTCCCTTGATCCTCTTCTTCTGTTTCTGGCATCCCTATGATATGGATATTACTATGTTTCATGTTGTCCTGTAGCTCTCTTAAACCCTCTTCTTTTTTTTTTAGACTTGTTTTCATTTTGTTGCTCTGTCTGGGAATTTTTTTCTACCTTGTCTTTCAGCTTGCTAATTCAGTCCTCTACTTCATCTAACCTGCTTTTAATTCCTTCTACTGTGTTCTTCATTTCAGATATTGTATTCTTTTTTTCCTCCTGGCTGTTATTGATAGTTTCTATGTCCTTTTTCATGTTGGTGTAGTTCACAGTAAGTTCTTTGTAGCTCCCCTGGAGTTCCTTGTAGTTCTCAGTGAGCTCATTGAATTTCCTTATAACAATTATTTTAAGCTCAATATCTGATAGTTTGCTTGCCTCTATTTCATTTAGCACTCTTTCTGGGCATTCCTCTTTTCCTTTTGATTGGGGATTGTTTCTTCGTCTCCCCATTTTAGGTGACCCTTCTTGTTTGTTTCTGCTTCTTTGATTGACCTTCTTTGACTCCCTGTCTTCACGGTATGACATTCTGTGTAGGAGACCTGTGGGATTCAGTGGTGCAGCCTCCTAGATCTCCTGAACTTGGTGCTCTCGGGATGCCCTTTATACCATTTATGTTGGCTCTCTGGTTGTAATTGGGTTTTAGTTGTTGTTAGGTCATTCTTTGATGGGTCCTTCCCTCCAGCTGGCTGACCGAGAGTCACTTCATCCACCACGTCTTGTATACTGTTGTACTGTTATACCAAACAGCCCAGGAAACAAACCTACACCCACAAAAAATAACCCACACACACAATCACACTATCAACAGCCAATAAGCCAATATTAATAAAAGTGTAAAGAGATTAAGACTATTATAAAAAAGGAAAAATGAATATGAGGTTACCAAGTGAAATAAAAACAAATTTGAGAGGGTGGAAGGGGAGCAATAATAAGAGTAGGGAATAGAGACAAGGCAAAGAGGAAAAGAAAGTAAAATTTACATCGTCAATAAAAAAGGGAGGTAAGAATGCAGAATGGAGTAAGAGAAGGGAAGCATATAGTATTAGGTTTAAACAGAACATTTTTAAAATATAGTGAGAGAGAGGGAAAAAAAGGAACCAAATTGGAGGAGAATATCCACCACAGCACTATCAACAGCAAATGAGGAAATATTAATATAGGTGGGGTGGGAATAGGAGGGAAAAAAGAAAGAAAGAAAAGCTTAAGAGATGTCTAGAGGAAAGAAGTGATTTTGAGAGGACAGAGGGAGAAGGAATACTAAGAGTGTGGAATAAAAACCAGGCTGAGATAGGGAAAAATTAAAATTTAAAATGGAAAAAAAGAAAGTGCAGGAAGTAGGCAAAATGGAGTAGGAAAGGGGAATGGTAAAATTTGAGATTTGAAATACCAATAGTGAAGGTCTAGAGATAAAATCAAAGAAATACAACAACCACGATATCCAGAATCAATGACCAAAGATAGATTAAGGTGGAGAGAGAATTGGGTATTTTAAGATTAGAAAAAGAATGTGAAAAGAAAAATGGTTTTGAGAGGCTAGAGGGGGAAGAAATTGTAAGAGTGAGGAATGGAAACAAATTATAGCAAGAGAGAAAATAAAATTTAAAACAAAAATAAGAAGAGGGAAGGAGAAGTTAAAATGGAGTATAAGAAGGGAGGCCAAAAATATGAGATTTGAAATGAACTATAATATAACCACTAGTAACTTAATAGGCACAAATTTAAAGGACAAGAAATGAATGTTTAAAAAGCTACGCAGGAGAGAAAATAACACAAATCATGAAGAAGACTGAAGTAGAATTCATCTCAGTAGAATTTAGTGTTTACTGCTGTCTTCTCTTTCTGGATCCACCTCTGATGATGTCAGTTGGCATCCCAGTCTGTCCCTAGGCAGCCTCTTCGAGGCTACCACCAATCAACAGTCTGTGGCTGCCTCCTTCAGTTCTTAATCTAGTCACTCTGTAATCAGTAGGCAAACTTAAGCACCACAGAGTGGGGCAGAGTAATATCTGTGGGTGGAGCTATTGCTTCCCATCAGGCTGATGCCACTGGGAGGCGAGTGCTCTGCCTGAGCAAGATGGCTCCTGCAGTATGGGGGATGACTCAGCACAAGGATCCTCGTGGCTGCTCCCTCGCTTCTCTCCCCAAAGCCACGATCCCCAGTCTCTCCTCAAGCATCTGTAGTCCTCTCTGTCCTACCCCACCACCGGAGCCCAGGGTTAGTGGCTGCAAACAGAACCATGTGCATTGGCCCTTTAAGAGGCTCTGTGTCTCCAGCTGTCTCTTCCTGGCAGACAGAAACCGTGCTGCTTTTCACATCTGGATGTTATCCGGGTTCCTTTTGGCTGTGGTGCTGTAGACTTCGGAGCCCGGCTAGGGGGTTAGACCCCGCACTTCTCAGGGAGAACCTCCCCGCCCCTGAAATTTCCCTCTGGCACTTCAACTGCCGCCCATGGGAACACAGCCAGCCCTCTCATGTCTCTTCCAAATTCTATACCAGTCAAGTTGTGGTGAAGTGGTTTCTTCTGTCTGGGGTTATAAGGCTTTTCTTGAGCTATTGTTCAGTTGGTTATTCCAGATGATTTCTCTACAATTTAGTTGTAGTCCAAGATTGGTCCTGGGGGGAGGTTAGTGTAGCTTCCACTTATTCCTCTGACATCTTCTAAAGCATCCCAATCCATTTTTTCATAGGACTGCCTAACCTGATATCATTCTCCTTGTTTAAAATTATGCAAGGTTTTCCATTTCCTACAGAGCAGAGGCCAAACCCCTTATCGTGACATTTGTATCACTTATGATTCTTGGTTATGAGCAAGAGAAACCCACTCTGTTGACTTTGTGCAGAAGCATAAGCAATGGGCAAAGGCTGGGAGCACTGGCAGCCTGAACAGGGAGGGGGCCCCGCATTGGTCCCTGGTGGCCCCAGGCACAGCCTTTGCTACTGGCTACAGCTGCTTCTCACAGGGCTGTCCCACATCTCATGTCACCATCATCTCAGTCTGTGTCAGGTGTTAGAGATTCAAAGTCGCAAGTGAGAGCAACCATTTGACCAAGCCCACTTGACTCACTCCCTTAGCAGAAGAGAGGATGGGAGCTCCCTCATTTTTGCTTCTTTACTGGAATGAAGAATACCTGCCTCCCCCAAGACAGCATTGAAAAATTACTGAAGTTAGGAAGTAGGTTTGTTTCCTGGCAGCCAAAAACAATGACAGGCATCTCTGCAACAATGGTACCCAAATATTTTTGTCTGCAACCTAGAAAGGATGTATAAGCATGCACACACCCATGTGTGCGCATGTTTGCACACACACACTCCTTTAACTAAAAGAGATTTCAGGGAACACTGTTTATCCATGGAAATGTGATAAACTGATCTTCTCTGGTCTCATTTTAAAAACTTCGGGTCATGCATCACTAAATTGATCCCCATTTGAAAGCCTTGCCTCGCAGCAGTCTCTGTGCAGCACACTCACAACGCTTCCAGTGAGTTGTTTTAATGAATGAAATGCTTGTTTTTATATATTTATATACTAGGCAAACCTTTCTGTTTTCAATTCTGGCCTTTAAATGAATGTTTGCAAAGTAGATCCTTGAAGAATGGCACTTATTATCTTGACAATAAAGTTGGCAAAAAAAGAAGCAAATATGAAACTGTTGTATAATGCAAAACAGCTGTGTAATTTCCAAATGGAATGCCCAATTGTATCACCAGAAAGTACCTAATATAATAGTTCAGTGTGTTTGCTTAAATAACTTTCCAGGAAAATTTAAATCAGTGATAGTTACAAGAAAGCGACAAGTTTGTTTTTTTTCTAAACAGGCATATTTCTTCCAACAGCGATGAACTAAGAACCTGCCCTGGGTGTTCTGAAAGACATACAGGTGATCTGGGCTGGGATCCTAGTCTCGAGTAGATGAAAGCCTAGTAGAGAAGAAAAGACAGGAGGTAGAAAATAGTTGAACCAGGTACAGGTTGACAAAGGATCCTGAGAAAGGAGTACAGAAAATGCACAGGAATTCAGAGAATGTGGTTGGTGCCCAGTCTTTGAAGAGCAGGTTCTGTGGAACGAGGAGGACCTCAGAGAGTAAAGAGGGATTTTCCCATCACCTGGCATCCACCCTGATGCAACTGGTGAGGCCATGGGCATGGGCACAGGTACAGGCTTGCAGGCCTCAGGGCACTGCTGCAGCAAGGATTCCCATCTCAGTTCCTCTGTCCCCAGCACTGCACCACCTTCCACACAAAATAGGTGCTCCATAAATATGTGGTGAGTAAACTACTGTAGCCTTGATAGCGGTGCTCCTGAGGGCTGTGGTGAAATCTCAGCCGTAAACACACTGGCAGAAGGACCCCTCATAAGCCTCCATGGGGCTTGAGAGGGTATGGGAGATATGAGGGGGGGCAGGGCAGGCTGGGGGTGGTGGCACCAAGTCCAGCAGCCAGAATGGGCTTGAGTTGGCAAATATGGCACGTGGCAGTGCTTGCTTAGCCCCGAGTCAGCAATCACAAGTTTTGTCTGTGATTCACTGAAGTGCTATTGGGTGCCTGTTATGAAAAGGCCTGGAGAAAGGATCCACAGATGCTAAAGCGCAGAGAGCTGCGCTAAAGAGCAGCCAGGCTCATGAACAAAGCAGGGACGGGGCTGGGGCATTTATAGAAATAACTGTAACCAGTCTGACAGAAGGGGCAAGTGCTGGAGTGAGGCACAGGCAGATAAAGCGAAGGCCAGTGGCCTCTGGCCACAGCCAACTAGGAAACTTGACTTTGGTAGCAGTGAACCAGGTGTTACGGTCTATGTGTTACAGATCTCTAGTGTCTCCTAACCCTGCTTCTTCTTAACCAAAATTCACCTAGTACTGTTAACTAGTACCTAGTACACATCAAAGTACTTCTGTGTACTATTGAGACTCTGTGAAGCCCAGAATCTGCTCTCTAGGAATAATCACCATGGAAATTATGTTGAAAAGGAATAGCATTATGTCATCTGCTCTTTCAAAATGAAACTATTTCTGTGTTCCAACAGATGGCCCATAGTAACTATTCTAATCTGATTATAGCCAGTTAAAGATGAAATTCTGCCTAAAGGATACTCTCACCAGTCTCTTACTATACAAGGAGTCAGACTCTGGAGAAAAGGCTTACATTTATTCTGTGTTTGTGGGCAGTGCAAATTCTAGAATGGAGAGAAGGGTGACAACATAGCAGAAGGATAGGTTGGACTGGGAGCAGCTCCGGAGCTGAGGTTGGCAGTGGGCAGAGTGAAGAGCAAGGTGAAAGGGGAGGATGCTCATGGCTCCTACAAAGGACAGGTGCTGACACAGGCTCTCTGTCCAGGGTGCTGATGAGATCAAGCAACAGCCAACAGCAACTCACTCTCACAACGGTGGGCATCACCCTTCTGGGGCCCAATTGACCATGTTGCAATGCATATATTTTTTAATGCAGTACAGTAATATTGCCATTTATTTAATACCCACCCTTGATAGGTGTATTACATACATCTAGTCCTCACAACCACCCTACAAGCTACTGTCTTCAGCTGTATTAAAATGCAAAGAGGAAACAGGATGTGATCAAGCAGTAACTACATAGCTGGGGTGACCGAACTGGGATTCAGAGCAGAGGACCCCACTCCCTTGGCTTATTCCAGGGGATCTGCTTTATGTTTATGGTGGTCACATAACATTCTGAGGGAACCTCACAATTGATAGAAATTTATCTCTCCAAGCAGTGACAAAGGGGGCTGCGTCTTCTGGGTATATGCTTCCAATAGAACCTTCTGGATTATTCAGAAATGTCTCAGGCAAATGGAAAAAAACTTAAAATTTGCTTCATATGTATCAAAATTGATGACATCTTTCTCAAATTTTGACTTGATTTGCATTAAACAAGCTCAGCAATCCTTCAGAATACCCCTCCTGTTGAGCTCAGGGACAGGGGTGTCCTCACAAGTCACCTGTTCAGGACACCAGTGAATCTGGTGTCTGCTCTTCTCTGAAGGAGTCAGAAATACTAGCATGTCCTTCCTGCGGACTCAGCTTCAGATGCCCCGTTACTTCAGTAAGAACAGCCAATTTGTGAAATCTCCAGGCATCCAGTACAGTGATTGCCTCAGGTCTAAGTTTTAAATTTAAATTTAAACTGAGAAGTCACTCTGTAGATCTTTTTAATGAGTGTGTACCTTTAGATTTTCATTAAAGTGATCTAAATCTTCACATTTTGCTTCAGCTTTTAAAAAATGTTACAGAAGAAAATGGTGGCTTAAAAATGTTGACTTTTTAAATTGAATTTATTGGGCTGACATTGGTTCACAAAACCATACAGGTTTCAAGTACACAACTCATAAAACTTCACCTGCACACTGCATCGTACATCCATCACCGCAAGCAAAACCTCTTTCCGTCCCTATTTTCCTTCCCTATGCCCCACTCAACCTACCCCTTCCCCACTATGCGGCCATCGCCACATTGCTGTCTGTGTCCATGTGTTTTGATTACATGGCTTTTGGCAAATCCTTTCACCTTCTTTCATTCAGCCCTGCTTCCCCCTCCCCTCTGACAGCTGTCAGTCTGTTCCACGTATCCATGCCTCTGTTTCTACTTTGTCAGTTTATTTTGGTCATTAGTGTTGACTTTTATTATAGTGATGAAAGTTGTGACAAGACACTGCAGTCCTCTGCCTACCTTCCTTGTCCTCAATCCCGCTCCTCAGAAACACTGTCTTTCAGATCATTCTGCCATTCCTTCTGTTGTCTAGCTCCTCCATTCTAACAACTTGCTCTCTCCTGTTTCTTTTTGGGACATCATCACAGCAGTGGGGAGCTCACTTCTTGCAGTGCATGCTCCCATGTTTCCCTTCCCCAGCCACTCAAAATGTGGGTACATCAGCAGTGACTAGTTACGTTATTACATTGCATGTAATTTACTGATGATCCCATTGTGGACAATGATGATTCATTTCTTTTCAAATGCAACTTTTCCCCCCCAGTTTTCCCCTTAAGTCAATGACTACCATATGGGGCTTTCCCAGTTTCTCTCTGATGTCCATCCCTTCACCATTTGACTCACCAGGACCCCGATCTCCTGCCCTGAAGGGCAGCCTGCAGGAGTTGCTTCTGGGGAAGGGTTCTTGGTTCTTAGAAAAACAAGGAAGGAACTGCCTCCCCTATCACTTGGAGAAAAAATCCTGCAGAACACTCACTAAACAAGTCTCTAAGCACAACAGAGCCATCCATTGCGTTTTCTCACTGGATCTGCCCCGCACCACTTTCTCTGGTCTTCTGTTCAGTCTGAGATGGTGCATCTCTGGGCCTGAGCACTCTTGTTCCCTTGGGGGTTTTCTTATGGCCCCCCTGCCCCATCCAGGATCTCCTATTTTATTCATTTACATATCATTTTTGCAGAAGCATATTCTTTAGAGGTTTGGAAAATATATATATTTGAACTATTGTTTGAAATTGAATTCATTCTGTGATCACTCGATTTTACAGTTTAGCAGAATGTAAAACTATAGATGAAATCATTATGTCTTGGAGTTTACCATTGCTCTCCTGACTGAGTATTTGTTACTACTGTTCAGAAATTTGTTGCAAGTGACTCCTTTTATTGTGATCTCTTTGATCTCTCTGGAGCTCCTCTTTATTCCTGGGTTACTGAAGTTTCATGATGCTGTGGCAAGTTTTATTTTCTGGGCCCTCAGTGGTCCTTATAGTCTGGACACTTGTGTTCGGCAGCGTTAAGAATAATTTTATTGCTGCGTTTCTTTAGTAATTTTCTCCTCTTGTTTTCTTTGCTCTTACACCTCTGCATTTTTATTAGAATTTAGAGCTCCTGCATTGACACACTAATTATCCTATCTTTTGTTAATTTCTCTTTTGGCGGGGTTCTGGCTTTGGGTTCTGATGAGAGGTTTCCTAGATTTTTATCCTTAAAGTCTTCTTTGCTTTTTACATTTTGTCATATTTTTAATTTATTTGAACTCTTATTTATTCTCTGACTGTTCTTTGTATAGTAGTGTATTCTTGTTTTGTGGACACTCTTCTATTTATGAGAGAATTAATGAGAATTTCCCAAATGTTTTCTTCTGCCCTTCAGCTGGCAAATGGGGAAACACACTGTAGTGCAGGCATACAGTGGAATGCTACTCAACAACGGAAAGAAACTATTAATAGGTGCAATAGTATGGGTGAATCCAGGATGCAATATGCATTCTATATTAATATTAACAACTAAAATGATAATAAAATAATAACCTCACAATGGAATTATCTAGTTTCATCCATTAAAAGAAGTCAAAGAAGCCAGACTGAAAAGACCATATGCATATGATTGTATTTATACACCATTTTAGAAAAGACCAACCATAGGAACGGAGAATAGATCAGTATTTGCTGGTGGTTTGGAGGGGGTGGTTAATTACAAAAGGCAGATGTGAGAGAAGTTTTTGGGGTGGTGCAACTGTTTTGTATCTTGATTGTGTTGGTGATTATTCTATGCATTTGTCAAAATTCATAGACCTGTACACCCAACAGAGTGAATTTTATTGTGTGTAAAAGAAAATATAAATTAAAAAAGTTTTCTCTCATTTTCTTTATTTTTTAATACCTTGTCTTTTTTTCATTTGAAGGCCTGATGACATATTTGGTAATTCTTAGCTGTTCATACTTAAGAGTGAGATTGGAATCTGGAGCCATGTAGTATGTGTTGCATGCCTTTGCTCTTCTGAGGTGTTGAGAATATGGGCAACAAAAAGCCATGAAATGTTTACACATGTGCACTCACATACACACTCTCACACACTTATACACATTCATATGTACGCAACCACACATGTGCACTCATACACACGCACCAACACACACACTGATGCACATGCACACTCACACTTGCACATGTACACACATGCGCACACACATACACACTCATATGTTTATACACACTCGTGCACTCACACACTCACATGCATATGCACACTCACATGTGCACATGCTCTTACGCGTGTGCACATGCACATGCTCACAATATCTACATTCACACACATGCATTCACATGCACACACTCACATACACACACTCACACATGGAATGACAAGCAAAAAAGTGGTAAATCACTGCTGATTGTTTTCCTCTTTCCAAAATACATTATCTTTTCTTGCTTCAGTACCCCTGAGTTTTCCTTTCTTTTCCCTGCTTTTTCTTCTCTAGCCTCCTAGCTTTTGGTGGGGAGTGGAGAATTTGCATAACTTCCCAGTATTGTCTTATGCTTTTCACACCAATCAGAGGACCTGCGGTACAGGACATGGGTTGCTGCTCTCCTCCCTTCTTGCCTGACGGGTTCTCAGGCTGCGCTTGGGCCTCTTTGGGCCACTGCCATGGCCACTGCTCTCAGGGCTCTGTCCTCAGCCTGTCTACCTGGCGGGGAAGCTCTGCCCACTGGTGGGGAGGGGATTTCCTCTGATTTACTCCTCTTCACACCAGAGAGTGCTCCCACCGAGAGCTGTGTCACCCGGACTCCTTGTTTGCCCCTCCCATCAGAGCTATTTTTACACGTTAGTTAGGAAGAGCCTCTAATGGTAAACCTGGGTCAGATTTCTCTGGTTGGAGGAGGGTAGTCAGTGTGGGAATATGCAGGTTCCAGAAATCTGATGGAGGGAAGTCCGGGCAGCAGACTTGGACAGCTGCCCCCTCAGGGGAGTAGCCCCCGGGAAGAGCGGTCAGAACCCTCCTGGAGGCTGTCAGGGCCACACATTAGGGAGGACATTCATGTCTTTGCTCCCACTCCCATGCCTAAAACATGGGCATGTGTCACACATAAAAGGATGTGATTGTGAATCACTAAATGAAATCCACTAACTAGCTTTTTGGCTGTTTAAAAGATAGGAGCACGAGATGGCATTTCCTTAAGAGTCTGATTAAAATGGATGTTTGAGTGTCATGTTATTTTCAGTGACTTTCTAAACTGTAATTTAAATATTTAAAACACACTCATTAAAATTTATACTTATTCAGGTGTGTGCTTTCTTGGATTGTTTGATTTTTATTGCTTCCAGAAGTACGTATTTTGGTATTTAGGATGTATGAATCCTATGGCCTATCTCAGAAATGCTAGCAAACCAGTTTTTCACTCTGGGATTATAGGTTGAGTTTTATCCAAATACACATCAACAAATTGCTTTTTAAGAAAGCATTCTTAAACTTTGTTAGGAATTTAAGTATTTTTTACTTTTTTTCAAGTTTTGATGAAATGTTGGAGGATTCCTACAAGTTAACTGTAGCAAGTTTATCTGAGGTGTATTGAAAAACTGATAATTCTCCCCAGCATGTATCATTTATTTCTATTGCATGTTTCTAGGCCAAGTAGGTTCCTAACTAATGAATATATTTTTTCCTTTTCTATTTATCTTTATTTCTTTATCTCTTCCTTAGGAATAAAGACATCCCAAGTGTGACAATCCAAACTATGCTGTTCACTAATGGTATTAACAGCTAGTGAAAATACAGGGGCTCTTCACAGAAGGCCTTGGGCTGTGAAAGTACAGGCCTTTCCACTTGGTTGGAGGTGTTGACAGTCACCGTGTACTTGATGCACATGCTTTCTGGTTGTTACAGACTTCTGTGTTTGGACTGTAGCATAGTGTTAAATATTTAGCTTCATCTTTCTAGGTATCTAGTTCATTTGCCAGAAAAAAGGTTTTGTGCTTCTGATGGAACATAAAAGAAATTCACCTTTCCAAAATTTTTTTGAAAGAGCCCATTTAGAGTGACCTATGCAGGCTTTGGAGCTGGAGGTTATTCTGACTTTATCCCTGATGATATTAGAGAGATTTTGTTCTCCCTTTCAGATAGGAGACAGTCCTGCAGATAAACGAGGGGTCCTTTGCCACTCCATTCCCTCTGAGGGCCTGATACACACAGAAAAGGGTCAGAGAGGTACAGCTCAAAGTAAACCCACTTTGGGAAGCTAGGGTGAGCTACCCCTCAGCTTGCACTAAGCCAGGAACTATCTTCTACAAGAACTAGACTCTTTCTCCACCTGTTCCGGCACATTTACAGATTCTTTCCCCCACCTGCATTTCAGAAGCTGACTGGGCCATAGGACTAGTGGTAGGAGTGGAAGGAGGGGGTTGGTTTGTTGGGAATATTCACATATACTTAGGCACTTGTAGTTAGAAATGAGGAAGGCAATAGATTAATAAAATATTACAGTATTATATTAACACTTGATCAGGTGACTGAGTGAGAGGAGAGGCTCTTAATCTAAGATCGGGTCTTCCATTGCCTTCAGGAGCCAGGCAGGTGGTGCAGACTGTGAACAGCCAGGTGTGAGTTAAGAGGCCAGATAGCCACTGGAGAAGGAGACAGCTCGCACTTTGCAAACATGCACGTGAATTCAGCTTTTGAAAAGTGCTGCCCTCTCTTGCAATGAGACTATAACAAAACCTTGCCTGATTCAGCCCTTGGGATGCCAGTCAAAATGTCTGTGCTGAACTATGTTTCCTTTTCGGTATGCCAAAAAAATTTGCTCTTATCTAGATTTGAAGTCCCTGTCTTTTTAGTCTCCTGTTAATAAACACTGGTGCATAGTAATGTTATTGGGAGAGCATGGATCTTATCTGGTATTCTGTAGAGAGAGCATTCGTCATCAATATATCAGTTTTTCCTACCTGTCTCATGATGTAATAGCAGAGAATTTATTACCAACTCTGGAGGGTCAAAGTCAGTGTCCTTGCTGCCTTTTGAACCTGCCATTTTTTTAAAGCTACATGCTGTCATTTTCTTCGTTGGCCAGAATAGGCAACTCTCAGTTTTTCTGATAAGCAGATAGGGCTTGCAAAGATAAATGAAATCCATGGATAATCCCCATGCCTCATTTTAGCTATTATTTTGCTCTACTTCCTCAGGAAATCCATTTTAGAGCAAGCAGTGCTCCACAGTTCCATGGTGGCTTCTTTTCATTAGCATTTCCCCACACTGAAGAGATTGTTAAGGAAGTGGGTAGCAGGGGAAGCATCACTACAAATTCAATACCCTGCCGTCTTTGAATGATGCCACACATGGGTGTACCTGAGGGTGGGGGAGCCAGCTGGAGTCTACGTAAAACTGTCTACGCACACACAGGTGTACACACACGCGCGTGCACGCACGCACGCGCGCACGCACGCACGCGCACACACATGCTCACATCCATAAATTACCAGAGGGCGCAAAGATCTGATTTTCTCCAGCCCCTCAGTAGGAATTTCTGCCTCCTTCTTCATGTGGTACGTAGTACTTCTGCTTAACAGCATAGTTTATTCGACCCTACCTGGTTTTATTACCAGAATTACTGGCTTTATGTACAGCATATCCCTTCTCTTTGATTTCTCCAAGGATTAGGAGCTTTTATTTCCTATTGTTCTTTGTACTGTGTTTTTAAAATCAGTTGATGTTCAGCAAATTGGATCCATTTCAGAACCATGGTCACCACGTCACCTTGTTGCTCATACTTTCCATATTCAGGAAGGCTAACCCTAGGGAGGCTGCAGTCTGCGAAGGGCATGCGTACTAGCCAAGGGCGTGAGGCTGGCCCTGCCCTCCCATGTCAGGTCTTAGCAGTGGGACTTTGCGTGACAAAGCCTCTCTAAGCTGTAGTTTCACGTATAAAACAAGAGGTTGAACTAATTAATATCTCATTCTGTAATTAATTACGCTCAGCAAGATATCACCCAGAGAGCGAAATAAATTAGGAAAGTTCAATCATGCCACCATATTAATTAATTTAACCAATATTTATTGAGTACCTGCAATGTATTGGACACTCTTGTCACTGGGGATCCATGGTGAGCAGGACCGATACGGCCCATATCCTCCTGGAGCTGATGTTCTGGAGGAAGATGACCTGAGGAAGGCTGTGCAGGAGACAAAGGACTGTGACTGGGGAGAGAGGATGGCCATCGGGGAAGCCTGCCTGACGAGGGCATGTTGACACTGAAGCCTGAAGTGTAAGAAGGGCGCAGCCCTTTGAGGAGCCAGGTCAGAGAGTGCAGAGCAGTGGTGACAGTGGTGTGGAGCCAGCATGCATGGCCACTGGGTGAGAGGAGGAGGTAGGGGAGAGAGGTTTCACAGCCACGCATATCAGAGCCAGGAAGTCCCAGGAGGGTTCGTGGCAGGGAAATGACCCATCTGGTTAATATGTCCAGATAGTACTCTGGCTACCATGTAAAGGGAGAGTGGCTCTTTACAGAAGTGAGAGTAGAAGCCAGCAGACCTGGCAGGAGATTTGTAAGTGGCTTACGTGGGAGATGGTGGTGGCTACAGAGACGGAGAAAAGTGGGTGGGCTAGGCATGGACTTTGGAAGTCCATCTGCTCATCCATAATGGATTGGGTGTGAGTTAAAGGAGAAAGGGCCCAGAAAGCTCTTGAGAGTTCTGGCTTTGGTGGTAAGGTAGATGACAGCATTCATAGGCCAGGCAGGGGAAGCTTGGGAGGACTGGGGCCTGGCGGTGTGAGGTGGGTGGCAGGCGAGAGATCCGTCACACTGCTGTAACTCTCTGGGCAAGTCCTTCAAATTCTAACATCTTGTTTTTCTCTCGATAAAACCTGAATTCTGAAAGTAGCTTGTTTATAATGTTTGCCATTAAAAATAATTGTTAAAAACAATCTCATGTTTGAGATATGCAGTATGAAGGGAGAATCACTAATAACCAAACATCACATGAAATGAGGTGTGACCCCACTAGAGGTAAAATAAAAAAACAAAATAAAATAAAAAATGTTAACCCCATCAACTTTAAAAATGGCTGATTTAGTGGAAGCTCAAATGGTGGCTTTACAGTATGGACTGTGGGTTCAAATTCTAGCTCTTCCACCTGCAATAAGAAGTGATTGAACTTTTCTCTACCTTAGTTCTCTTGTCTTTAAGATGTGGTAGTAATATTATTTAGCGATTGGGTTGTTCTATGGATTAATGCAATAAAGCACTGGAAAACTCCCAGCAATGGTAAGTGCTATTCAGGTGGTAATGAAAAAAACTCCCCAGTGTTGACTGAACTTCATCCAATTAAAAAATGCTTTGCCCCTCTTATGTACCAGCTACTGTTTAGGCTTGGGAATAGAGTGGTAAACAGAGGAAGAGGTGCTTGCATTCCTGGAGTAGACAGCAAGAAGGGAGGTGCATAATAAACAGGTCAGTAAGCACAGGCATCAGAAAGCCTTAGGTGGTGAGAAGTGTGCACTCAACAGGGCGACCACATGTCCGTTGGATACCAAGTGTCGTGGCATTCTGTCCGGTTTAGCATTTTTGAACCCTCAAAAGTTTTCCAGTTTCATTAAAAAAAAAAACTTGTTATAGTAGCTTTATTTATAATTGCCAAAACCTTGAAAAAACCCAAGTGTCCCTCACCTGGGGACTGGATAAAGAACCTGTAGTATGTAGCATGGAGTCCTGTTTAGCCATAGACAGGAGCTGACTACTAATAAACGAATTTCATATGCACTGTGTTAGGGCAGTGGTTTTCAACCTTTTGCATCTCGTGGCATACATAAACTAATTACTAAATTTCTGTGGCACACCGAGGAATATATTTTTGCCTATCTGACAAAAAATAGGTCTAATTTTGATTCCTTCCTACCAATGGCTACTGTTGTGTTGGGGGTTGTCATATTTTTATACGACAATCTGAGGGAAAAGTGGTCAGTGCCCCTGACTAAACAGTCAGGTATTACATGTTTTAAAAGTTGTCACAGCACACCAGTTGAAAATCTCTGTGCTCAGAGAAAGAAGCTGGACAGCAAGGCTGTATACTGTACACTTACACTTAAATGACATTCTGGAAAAGGCAAACTTGTAGGAATGGAAATCAGATCTTTGGCTGCCAGGGGCTGGGGGTTGGGAAAGGGTTGAGTACAGGAGGACCTGGGGAATTTCCGGAGCTCGTGGTCCTGTTTTGCACTGTTTTGTGGTGGCAGTGGTCACAGGACTGGATATGTTTGCCTGAACTCACAAAACTGTACTGCAAAAATGGTGAGTTTACCATATATAAATTATACCTTAATAAAAAATTGGAAAAAATTTCAATGCAAGAAAAATATGTCCCTATTTGAATGGCGAATGGCCTGGTCATTCTAGTTTGGAAGAATTTTGAGAGGAAGGCAATGGAGCAGGAACTAGGGGAACACAGTGATAAAATGAAGAGTGGCACTTTTTTCTTGAAGGCAGTACATTTTTATTCAACAAATGATTATGGGGCATCCATTAGATACCAGGCCCTGGCATATAGTCCAGGCTCAGGCGATGCACCTGTAAACAACAACAAAATACACCCCTCGGGGAGCTTAGCGTTCTGTGTAAAAGTGCAGGCGTGCATGCCTGTTTCCACGGTGAGTCTGGCTTTAGGAATGTAACTTAAGGAAATATAGGGTGCAATAAAAACACGTAATCAGCAATTGTCTGATGTAAGGGGACTGGTGGGTAAATTATTGTAAAAGTGACCATTAAAAATTATAAACTATTTATTACATGTATTTATGTGGGGAGGCGTTCATGACATGCAAAGTGAAAACTCGGTGTTATAGAAAACCATCCCCTGATTGTAAAAAAAAATGTGGGATATTACACATCAAACTGTTTCTTGGGTTGGGAGTAGGGGACTTTGTTTTTGACTTTTTTTTATACAGTGAGGATCCATTTCTTTTATATTGGCAATTTGGGAAAAAAACATTCAGGAAAGAAACAAAACAAAATCAATATTAAACACAAAAGGCAAGGAATTAGTACCCTGTATTTTTGGTGTGAAGTTTCATCCTGGAAGGAAGGATTTGTTGTTTAAAGGGGAAAACAGATGCTTTTTGTTGGCAAATGTGAATGAGGTTTCTTTTGTAGAAACATGCAACACATTTTTTTAGATGGTGATACTTTAAATATTAATTAATGTAGTAGTTTGTTTAAATGTCAGATTGATCCACCCTATGAAAAATTAAGTTACCTCTTTTTCCTGGCCCTCTGTAAAGGGAAATAGCAGCATTTCATTTATGCCCATACTCTTCACTCTTCTAGGTAAAATAGCCTCTGCTACACCCCACCACCAGCCTTCTTTCTGAACACAGTCCTGTCTTATATAATAGAATAAAATATTACATACCCGTGTCTGTGCATGGATGCGGAAGGTAAAGCAAGACCCAGAGAGCTGTTAAATTTTACGTTATTTGGCATCCTTTCTCAGAATTCAGCACCACAGATAGCTACAGTGCCCCGGACACGTGTTTTACCATCCCCCAACGAGGAAGTCAATTTTTACTCATATTGTGGTGAAGCTGAACTCAGGAAGTTCATTTAGTCTGCAGAACACCACATTTTAGGTTACCTATAATTGCACCTGTTGAGAATAAATTTACACAACATTGTGAAATAGGACCAATAACCTGGCTATTTCTAAGCAATTAAGAATGGCAGAAAACAGAGGAATGGTTGCCATGAAACTTTCTAAAGCGGGTGAATGCATTGGCTTGTATGTAAATATTTGCAAGTAATTTAATTTAAATTATCCCATTAAATGTGGTAGAGCATTATAGATCCCAAATATATGCCCTGAAAAAAAATCAACTAAAATTTCAAAGTTGGGATTTTGACTTTTTTGCAATATACTTACTATTAAATGTTGGGCTCATGTTCTATGCGTTTTTCTGTATCCAGAGTTCTTCTAAAGGATAATTTGTTGCATGGTAGGAACTGCTGTTGGAGCTTTTTTGACAAATAAGTTTTGTTAAATTGAATGGGATTACATTTATGTTAAAGGGCATATATATAAAAAATATATATGAAAATATATATATATGAAAACCCTCAGCTGCTAAAGCATTACACAGAGGGTCTGGTAGCTGCAGAAGGCTGTACAACAGTATTTTTCAATTTTTAAAACCCATGCCCCCTTTTAATAACATAAAAATCCATCCCTCCAAGCTTTCTCTAGTTTGTTTATTTTCTAAATAAATTAAATATCATGACAAATGTAAATCAAACAACAATGATCAGAATGCATTTTTCCATATCATTTCCCCTGGACATTCTTGGGTAGTCATCCTGGAGTAAGGAGAGAGGGTGCTTCACTAGTTACGCAGTTGGGAAGGGTGGCTTAATAATCTTCATCTTAGAAGGATAAAAAAGAAATAGGACTTGTGCTGTATTGAAAGTGATGTCTACATTTGCCATTTTGTGCTCCAGTTGGGAGGAGATGGCTTTATCCTGAGTGCCTACTATATGTAGACTGCTCTCCCAGGCACTGTGTGGAAAACAGAGACATCTGATCTATTACCTTCCAGCCTACCGAGCATATGGTTTAATAAAGGAAATAAGACACATGTAACTATAATAAAAGTAGGACACATGTATCTGTAATAAAAAGACATTCTAAACTGTAATAAAATAAGATACATATCACTATAATTAAAAAACATAGTATGACAGTGAAAGGAAAGATTTGGGGATTCAGGATATGAAGAGACAATATCCAGCCCCTTCGGCACCAGGGCAGGTAAAGAGGAGAAGATTTAGGAAAATTCTCGTGGAGGAGTTGGCCTTTGAGCTCAGTAGGTGGAGTTCCCTATTGGTTAGGGGGGTAAGTCGAAGAGTCAAGGGGATTAAGTCTGGAAACATATATGGGCCCAGTGTTCATCAGACCTTGAATGTCAAGCTGAGAAGTTGGGTTTTCACCTGTCGCTCAGCCAGGTTCACTTGCAGTCATGTTAGTGGATGGCATGAGGATGGTAGACCTGCTGAGTTCCTCTTTATCTGAGAATGTCTTTCACACTGTACTGGACAGAACGGACATGGTAACAGGAAATTGAAGTGCAAGATGGATGAAGAGATTGTGTCTGAGCATATAGTTGCTATCAGTCCGCTTAATGGTTCAGAAATGTTTATGCATTCAACTGAAAAGTTCTAGATGAGATGGTCAAACCATCACTAAGAAATTGTGAGCTGGGAAGGGCTAAAGACGTGAGTAATTGTTAAAGGTGGACAAAGATAATTTTTTTTGTTGTTAGCAAGGAGAGGGTGCAGTGTTTCAACTACATGCCAGTGAACCTGATGTGGAGCCCACACTGGATTTTAAAAAGCATTTGTGATTGATGAGTTATGAGTACTGAAAAAATAAACAGTGATTCTTAGGAAAATAGTAGGTAGTATATAGAACATGCTGTGGTAGATCAGCCTCATTTTCTGTTCTTTCTTCACTTTCATTTTCTCTTTTTCTCTTTTGGGTGAGAGGTGATATAATTTTTTCAGCAACATGTTTGACAAAGGTTTTTTTCCAAGTTCTCAATTACTTTTATATTTTAAACTTTTATTCCAATCCCTCCATATCCTTTTGCAATTATCAGCTTGTTTTCTACATATAAGGGTCTGTTTCTGTTTTGTTTATTTATTTATTTATTTTTAGATTCCACATACGAAAAGATCATAGGGTATTTGTCTTTCTCTGTGCAACTTATTTCACTTAGCATAGTACCCTTTAGGTCCATTGATGTTGTTGCAAATGGCAAGATTTCATTCTTTTTTATTATTGAATAATATTCCATTGTTATCTATCTATATTATCAAAGAAACCTTGAGTAATAGCCAAGACAGGGAAGCAATCTAGATGTCGTCAATAGATGAATGAATCACACACATATTATATACATAATATTCCACATCTTCATTATTCATTCATCTATGAATGGACATCTGGGTTGCTTCCACATATTGGCTACTACTCGAAGTTTCTTTTCTTATGATGTTCTTGTGGACAAGATGGGACACGTGCAGTGGCTGCAGGGCCCAGTGGGTGGAGGAGTGCCTGTGTGCACTTGCTCAGAAAATGCTGATAAGCAAATGAGGAGCGTCATGGAGTTATTTCTCCCTGCCACCAGATGCTGCCACTTTGTCCCCTGCCCTTTCTGCTGACTTTGGTATTAGTGTCATGAACGATAATATGGAGGGTGCACTTACCCCTGTGAAGATAGTATGAAAACAGGATGGACTGCATATGGTTAGAATGAAAGATGAATAAGATAGAAAAATGGACATAGACCAGCATGTGGAAGTTCAAGGAATATAATTGTTATGGTCCTACCCATGGATGCTAAAAGCCCATTATGAATTTCTAGGGTTGAGTTAGTATACTTTATGAATAACTCATATAGGACTTGGCATTTCATTTGACAATATGGAATTAACAGGGTGATTTATATGCCCATGAAGAGGTCACTCTCTTAGATTGTGTGGTGTATGTAGTTTTGCTTATGACTACTGAGAAGAATTCTTTTCTTTCTTTCTCCCAGCCTCAATGGTTCAAATCAAAGAGGGTTTAGTTTCATGCTTCTAATCCTGTCCCAAGAGAATTAGAGGTGCCCCTTTCTGTAAATGTCTCATGTCTATGGAATGACTTGCCATCCCTAACTTTCTGGGACACCTGTTTTCTGACCCAGGGAGCACAGTGATTTTTAAACTGCTGTCTTAACTGATTTGCCTGCATGCTTTTTGTGTTTGTGCCTGAAGGACATGAGTATCTTCAAGAAAAATGCTTTTAAAATTGAATAAGGAAAGAATCTGAATACAGAAAGGGGATTCTTTGAGAATCTGCTCTGTGGTCAAGGAACCAAGGCTGGGGTCAGAATAACAGCACCTTGACTAGTCTTAATATTGGGGTCCGGCCTGGGCCTGGGGTACCACTGGCTTGCTGAAGTCACACCTGGAAGGACACATAGAAGGAGAGGAAAATAAGGGAGACAGGGATGAAGGACATAGGGAGGATGAGGATTGTGAGTGCAACATGGGAAGAACAGGAGAGCAGAGTGGCAGGGAAACAGAAGTGCATACATATGCAGGTGTGTATATGCGGCCAGGGTTACATGAACATGGGAATGACCTAGATCAGGATGTTAATGTGTCTTGGGGAGAAGAGAAGAAGGGCAAAATACAAAGAAATTGAATTTAAATTTGCTTTTCCTGTTTTATGTGAGCTTTCTCTCCTTTTCTGATTTCTGACAAGAAACCAGCTTATAGGAAATGATTTCATTTATGTGAAAAGTACATGCTTATGTTTAGATGTGAAGGAAAAGAAATGAAAAGAGCTCTATCAGCTGAGCATTTAGGGATGCCTGTGGCAGGTTGTCAAGAGAAAAATTAAGTTGGGAAGGTGGGGGAGGGGTGGAGAGGAGCATGAGGTAGCTGCAAGGTATTGGTGACTTTTCCATCCTTTGTGTTTCTTGTTCATTATATTATTTTGCTTTATAACATATATATTTATAACATATATAGTATATATACATATTACTATGTATGAATATATTAAACAACATATTAATTAATGATGAAGGGAAGCCAAGTTGGTTGCCATGTAATCTATTTTAGTAGAAACATCACAAGAGCCTCCCAGGTAATGTGTGTGTGTGCAGGTACACATGCGTGCATGCACGAGCTCACATATGTTTGCAGGAATGAGGAGGAAGGTGTGGAAAGCTATTGACTTTGAATTCCCATTTGGGAAATTAGGGATGAGGCAGAACCTTGTTATTTTTAACTCTCATCCAGGGCTGAGTAGAGCGCATTGAGAATGTGGTAAAACAATGTTAGCATTGAATCAAATGGTTTACAGATGATCTGTGAGCCTACTTTGACAGAAATTTAAATACTGTGTTGGATTTTAAACTATAAAAGGACAGAAATGACATTGATCTTCATAATTCATTCAATCATTTGTTCATTCTCATTAAGGGTCTGATGCATATGCTAAGTATTAAAAATATTTTCTTCAGTGTCTTGTACACCTGAAGTTTTCTTAAAAGTAAAGCTATAGGCTATTATGAAAGATCATCTTAGAAGGGCCTACCTAATCTATTCTAGTGGATTGGGAAGGTTTCCTGGAGGGAGTGGTATTTTTTACTGCACTGAAGAATACAGAGGACTCACTTGGGTGAGGCTGCGGGAGAGTCCACATTGCATTTGGATGGAAGAGTCTGCGTGAAGACCCTGAAGCAGGGAGGCAGGAACATGGTGCTGTGAAGGATGAGGACATCATGGCTGTAGCCTAGAGCGAGAGGATGGCTAGTGAGGAGCTGGCCAGAAATGGGCGTAGGACTGGACCATGCAGGCCTTGCAGGTTGGGATAGAATCCCCCAACTTTTTATTTCAAAAAATTTTAAAGCTATACAAAATTTGTGGGCATAGTAGAGTAGATCACCTAGATTTTCAAGTTAATTTTTCTATAGAGGCATACTCTCTCTCTCTTTCACACATACCTGTGTATACACACATTTTTCTCTTTGCTGAACCATTTGAGAGTAAGTTACAGGCAGAATATCATGTTAAGAAGCATATCACGTTAAAAAAACATGTATCTTCCAAAACCAAAGATTATCTCTGATATGATCCCAATACTATTATACATCCAGGAAAGTTAACATTGATAAAACACCTTTACCTAATAAATATGCAGTCCATATTTAAATATCTAATCGTCCCAATAACGTACTTTGCTAACTTAAAAAAAAAAAATCCAGGGTCCAATCGAGGATCATGGACTGCATTTAGATACCTGTTAGCATTATGGGCCAAGGTTAGGTCAGGTATTTTGTAAAACGTCCATAAGTTTGAATTTGTCCGATTACTTTCTCATGATGAAATTCAGGTTGAACATTTATATTTATAGCAAGAATATCACCGGGTGCTATGGAGCACAGAGAACTACCTAACCTTGGGAACACTGATGTCAGTTTCTATAATTGATGATGTTAAATTTGATCATTTAATTAGGGAGGTGGCCACCAGTTTTCTAGATTGTAAAGATAACATTTTTCTTTTGGAAGAAATAAAGTAATCTGGGGGGTCGTACCTTCAGATTGTGTAAATATTCTGTTTTTCAACAATCTTTCACCCAGGATTTTTAGCAACTATTGGTGTCCAACACCCAATATAATTAATTATAACTCTGGTCAAAATGGTGATTTTTCTAATTGTATAATTTTTCCTCTATTAGTTGGTAGTCTTCTGTGAAGTAGAGCCTCTTTTCTCTTCCACCTTTTTTTTTTTTTAGAAGAAGGATCTTAAAGTTTTTTTAATTGAATTAAAAAAAAATATTTTACTTATTTTATTTTTAGACAGAGGGAAAGGGAGGAAGAGAGGGAGAGAAACATCAATGTGTGGTTGCCTCTCATGCGCCCCCTACTGGAGACCTGGCCTGCAATCCAGTCATGTGCCCTGACTGGGGAATCAAACGGGCGGCCCCTTGGTTCTCAGGCTGATGCTCAATCCACTGAGCTGCACCAGCCGGGGCTCCTCCACCCTTTTTAATCAGTATCAGTATGGACTTGTGGACTTTTAAAATTTCAATTTAAGATTTAATGTATTTATCATCCATTTCTAACAGTAATCATTTTGGAGTTGCAATTTCCCCATATTTGGCTTATAGGAGCCTGTATCTGAAAGGTTTTTGAGAAACTTATGGATTAAGTGAGTGAAATAATAGTATGAAAGGGATGAATAAATTTGTGTTTACCGTGCCTTTTTCTCCTGAGAATCTCTATTTGTCAATCTAACATGACTTTATTTCTATTTCTCTCTAGGTCTCGTGGACTAATTGGCTCTTTTTCAGCAGGCCACTACCAGAGAAATCATCCTGCTGTATAACAAGGTTTTAAAACTGCCCTGAAAATGATTAAAAGCTGTGTCTCAATGTGACCTAATCAGCGGGCAACACGAAGCTTGAGAATTTCCTGTTAATCCCAAGCAGCTTGGAGGAAGCCCCTTTCTACCCAGGAGGACTGCATGGCGAGCAGCCCCCACTGATGGTGGAAGATGAGTGTCCCATTGGCTCCTAAGAAATCATGTTACACTCAATTGCAGGATAACAGAAAAGGGGCGAAAAACAATAATGAGAGTCTCCTACACCTGGGCGATATGAATGCCAATCAAATCATGGTGGAAGTCAATCCCTCTCGTGATGAGTCTCAGGCATGTGACCTGACAGATGGAACTGGAAATGCAAATTCACATATACCAGAAAATAGCACCCATCTCCATAAGGAATTTCGCCCACTTCAGGGTGCTGGGAAGGGGTTGCAGGCTGGCCCCAGCAGCCTGAGAGATTTAAAATTCTCTTCAACTGTTCATGGAGAATTAAATGAAGAGCACACAGTGCAGAGAGGCACAGCTCTCCTGCAGACCTCATGGAGTGTCCAGGGACCAAGCCTGGCAGGCTGGAGGAATGCTATGGGCGAGGTCAGTCCAGATGTTTTGACTCCAAAGGACATGGAAATCCTCCGGCATGCTCCCAAGGACAAATTGGCCAAGACCCTTGACAATGAGGAACTGAGAAGGCATGCTTTGGAAAGGGCAAGCAGCTCTGCTGTTGCAGTGGACACGCTCACGAAGGAGCGTGCTGGGAGCCTGACTCTGCAGCCTCCACAACCTGCCCCGCTGGACTGCCCTGAAGCCCTGGGTCATGTGCCCAAGCATGGTGGGGGGCCACAGGAGAGAGTGACAGCCCGCCTCCCAGAGACAGCTTTTCCTCCAGTGGACATTGTCTCAGAGGGAAGGACTGTGTGTCATCCTAAACCATCTACCTCAGAAACCAAGGAGACCACCTGCTTAGAACCGCAGCTGGAGGGGGTCCATGCACCTGGAGTTGGCGATGAGAGCACCCCGCATTCTGCCCATCCACAGTGTGCTCTGACTTCAACATCCAAGGTGGTCCCAAGTAAGCCGGAAGCACACTTAGGTCAGGAAAAGGGAGAGCCCAGGCTGGAGCTGGAATCTGGCCCACCCTGGGCCACACAGGAATTAGCGTCGGCTCAGGCCGAGTGTCTGAGATGCCCCACAGAAGATGGCATGTTACTCCAAGAGGGAAAGGAGTCACGTGGGGAAGCACAGCAAGAAGCCACCACCAGGGCAACCAGCAGTCTGCCCCACAGCAGCGTCCACGTGCTTGGTGGCGCAGGAGGCAGGAGTGTGCAGGACAAGAGCGCCGTCCACATGCGTGAGCAGGGTTCTCCCCAGAGCACCACCAGGCCTGGCCCTGCTTCCTTGCAAGCTGCTGATGATAAGCCCCCTGGCAAAATTTCACCAAGCGCAGCTAAGAAACTGGGTGAAACTTCACCCAGCAGCATTTTAGCAGATGATGGTCATGTAGTTTTTACTCCTAATGCCCCACCTGACAGCCAGCCCCCAGATGTTGGTGAGGAGAAAGGGATGCTGGGCAGTGGGAGCAGGGACAGTGCTACAGTTTTTACTTCAGGTCCCTCTGTTAGAGAGAGCAAAACTGGGTTACCCAAGCCCCTTAACCCTCAAAGCAGCAGCTCAGAAGCAGGGGAAAGCAAAGAGGTCACGACATGTGTTGCTGAAAATAGGAACCTTGTAGAAAATGCAGTTAAAACTGGAAGTTCCCCATCAAAAACAGATTGTCTTCCCAGGATCCCAAACCCTGTACACCCAGAGACAACTCTGAATATGGCCCACCAGCCAGCACTGCCCAGTGCCAGTTTTCAGGACTTGAATATGTTGGGTGCAGATGTGGGGTCACCCTTGGCTGCCCCACCTCCCACTGACAGCTTGTGGTTGTTGAACACCTCCTCGAAAGTGCCTGATAAGAACACCTGCGCCAGTGTGATCCCCAAGTCTGTCTCCACACATTCTGAGGATACACCTTCTGCCCAGGATGGACTGGAGAACCACCAGGTTGAAAGAACAGAAGAAAGGACAGAACCCAAGCCCATCGTTTTGCCCAAACCCAAGCATGTGAGGCCCAAGATCATCACCTACATCAGGAGAAGTCCGCAGGCCCTCAGCCAGGTGGACACTTCGCTGGTCCCAGTGGGGCTTCCTTACACTCCACCCACATGTACCACACCTCTTCCCAAAGAGGAGAAGGTGGCAAGTGGCGACCTGAAGCCAGCTGCCAGCCTCTATGAAAAGTTCAGGCCAGACTTGCAGAAGCCACGGGTCTTCAGTCCTGGATTGATGGTGTCTGGGATCAAACCCCCAGGACACCACTTCAGTCAAATCAGTGAAAAGTTTTTACAGGAGGTAAGAGAATGTCAATATGACACAATCTATAAGTTGAACACCCTAAGCTTTGCCACAGATTTTCAATTAATTGTGAAAACAGAATATTCTCCCTTACAGATTCTGATGTCTATTCTTGTACAGAAGTGAATGTTTTTAATAGAGGAGAATGTAGACAAATGGACATTTTTGACTGGAAAAGTTTGATGATTGTAATGAGTTGGGTCTACCATCTGAGGAGAGCCATTTAAATTCCATGTGACATAACACACATGAAGTTCAATAAGCATGCATTTAAGTTGGCTTCCATGTTTAAATAAGTGAGCATAATTCTTCTATCAGCCAGGTCAGTGGAAAAAGAAATCAGAAATAAATACACTGTTCAAACTGGTCAAACTTCATCCTCTGAGGAGTGTATTTCCTTTATGGGGCAATCTCATGTTGACACATGTGAAGAACACAGTGAGTAGAAAATAATGTGTCAAACTTGGGCTCTTTGAGTCAAAATAATAATTACAACTAGCATTTAGCTGAGCACCTGCCATGCTTTGGGCCCATGTTACATATTGAATCTTTGTCAGCCTTCAGCAATCCTTACTGTAATTCCCTGGGGGCTGGGACTGCTGTTTTTATCATTGTATAGATGAAAAAGCAGATGTGGAGAGGCCTGAGTAACACACCTACGGCCACAGGACAAGGGCAGCCCCCAAATGCTCCCCTAGGCCTCGCCGTCCCTTTCAGTAGCTGGGTGCTATGGTGAGTCATCCTCCCAAGGCTCACGAAGAAGGTTGGTCTCCTGAAGCAGTCTCCGGGCAGGCAGAGTGATCGGTTAGAAGGACCTCTGGCTCAGATGACTCCGCCCCCTAACACCCTTCGGGTCTGCCCAGGCCACTCAGACACAGGCTGGAGTCATCTCCTGGTGGCTCATTCCCTCCCGACTGCTGCTTCTTGCTCTGCTCTCCCTCTCTTCCCTCTGCTTGAAGTGCTCTTCTCCCAGGTATCTGAATGACTGTCTCCTTCACTGTCTTTAGGTCTCTTTTCAAATGTCACTTCATTGGAGAGTCCGCCCTTTCTGTGAGACCGCCTTCTCTAGTTCCTTTCTTCTTTTCACTATCTCCCCTGATGTATGTAGGGTTCTTTTTCCCCTGCATTATCTAGAATGTGAAGTCATGAGAGTAGGGACTTTTTCTGTCTTTTGTTCCCCACAGTGACCCCAGAGTTCATAACAGTGCTTGGCATAAAAGTGTGCTCAAAAAATGTTGAATGAGAACTGAATTATGAACTCACATATGCTGAAACTGAACAGAAGTAACCAAAGCCCCATAGAGAAAAAAAGATCAAGTCCAAAGTTGGACTCTAGCTTGATTGACTGCATCAATATTTTCACAGACTGTATTGATCACAGCGAGAGGTGTCATCTCTGGCACAGAGCAAGTGGCCAATCCATTCTCAGCAGCAGATCTTGACTGAGGCTAGCAATGACCAGTTGCCCCAGCAAGTTGATCTTGTGGCCTGCCGTGGTGCCAGCCGTCGGCACCGAATAACACTTCTGGCTCCTATCTTCTGACTCTGCGCCTGCTGGAGAGGTCTCCCTTTCACATCTCTAGAGAGAAGATCCTGGCCTGAGAGTCCAGGGGTCCAGTGTCTTCGTGGGGACTCACCTCTCTGTGTGGGGCAACATAGTGTCCTGCTCTAAGTGCAGCGAGAGCATACCCTTGGCCAGAGGACCTTAGAGTTTGCCCATAGGCAGGTGCCTTCTTACTAACATGGGCAATTTGCCACTCTGGTTTATAGGTCGGTCTGTTAGCTTCATTAATGTGAGTCTTTCTCAAGTTTCCAGAAATGTATCCCCCTGGGCCTCGGCAGCTCAGGGTCAGGCTCTGACCCCGTGCTCTTGTCTAAGGTCCATGGGAGGCAGCCACATGACCCTCCCCAGGGTTGTGGGCACCAGAGCTGGTTAAAGGAATGAACCTTTTTCTTCTCAAAGTAACCACTGCAGAAGTAACCAAGTCATGCAAGATAGAGTCCCAAATCTGATATGGTAGAGTATCTCTTCGACATGCACACCCTGGAAGACAGTGATAGTTAGAGCTCAGTCTTAGGCTGGCTTCTTTGTAGCCCCTGGGGACTTCTCTGATTGCCAAGGTGGTGCGTACATATTGGGGTGACACTTATCTTTTCTATACGTTGTTAATAAAGTAACTTGATACCTCTTCCCCCTGCCAAAGAAAAGATGGTCCTAGATTATTCTCTACAAAAAAAAAAAAAAAATCATGAGAAACTGTATTTGGAGATGTTGGCAAAAACTTATTGACTACAATTCTTAGCCATCCTTCCTAATTTTTCCTTTGTGTACTTCTTTTCCATACTGCTTTAGCTCTTTCCACAAAATATAGAGGAATTTCTGTATTATATACACAGCTTCCTTTCCAAAAATATTTTCTATACTTAATCCTCTAGAAACCACCCCAAGTGTCAAGGAGATGGGGTAGTGGGGTCGTTGTGTGGCTTTGGTAGTTCAGAGGGGCTTGGAGAGACCCGGTTGGCATGGAGACAGCAGTGCTGCTCTGTGCCAACCACTCTATCTGGGGACCATTTTCTGTCATGACCAGAGCCTCTGAGGCCCAGGCCCTATTCTCAGGCTACAAGACAGAGCAGAGGTGACCCAGGTGCTGTGATGGGCTAATGTCTGTGGAAGTCTTACGTGGGGAAAATAGGCTGGCCCTTGGCCCTTGCTCCTATCTCTGTGACTTGCTGAAGCTTGGCAAGTCCCCATCCCACGGTCAGGCCTGGCACAGGGTGATATGAGAGCTGCCTCCCTGCCATTGTGCCCCCGGCTCACCACAGGATGGCTTCAGCCAGTCTCCAGGAAAGGAACACATTTCCAACTGGTTGCCACAGAAATAATTTTCAATTGTAAAAGTTCTATGTCATTTTAATAAAAAAATGAATGTCTTAAAGTAAAAACCCAAAGCAACCTCAGACTCTACCATCATTATTGCCAGCTCACTGCCTGTTGGACAGCCCTGAGTAGAGATGGGGAGTCAAGAGTGGATACTCCTCGGAGAGAGGGCAACAGCACAGAGGTTAGAGCTTCCAAAAGCAGCCTGGGAGGTAACCTTGGGACCAGTCATGCCAGGACAATAAAATCTGCCAACTTGTTTTGCTACTTCCTGCTTTCAGCCCTCCTGAGGTCTCAGGGACATTCCCTTGTGGGGCGTCTTTACATTTTGGTATAAAGAAGGAAGCAGGGGTGAGAGGACAGAAGTTAGGTGGTGTGCTTGCCACATGCAGATGTGTGATTTGGGCTGTTCTTCCTTCTTGCTCCTTGATACCACCTCATTTCTGAAGAACACTGTGTTTGCAGGGTTCTCCAGAGAAACACAACATACATAAAGGTGTGTATATGTATGCGTGTACGTTTGTATATGCATCTGCCTGCCTGTCTTTCCATCAAAACTTTAAGGGATTGGCTTATGCAATATAGAGATTGACAAGTGCACCATCTGCAGGTCGGGCTACCAGGCTGGAGACCTAGAGAAGAACTGATGCTGCAGCTCAAGGCCAAAAGCTGTCTGCTAGCCTAGTCTTTAAGGGAGGTTAGACTTTTTTCTAAGCCCCTCAACTGATTGTATGAGGCCCACACACATTATGGAGGACTATCTTCTTTATTCAAGATCTCTTGATTTAAGTGTTGATCTGATCTAAAAAAATACCTTCACAGTAATATCTAGAATAATCTTTGACCAAATATCTGGGTCTGGTGGCCCAGCCAAACTGACACAGTCAGCTATCACAAGCCCCTTCCCTGCAGCTGTCCCAATAGCTTCTTGCTGAAACCTCCGCATTTATCCCTCATCTTCCCAGCCCAGAGTCTCACAAAAACAGGACCGGGTATATACAAAGAGGGACAATCGGTAAGAACTGATTTGTCTGTGTGTTGTGGTTGATCTTAGGAGTTTGTTTGAAATGACAAGTGTCCTTTAATTTGCTTTCAAAATTATTTCTCTAAAAAGACTCTATTAAAGAAAGAGGAAGACTACCATTTGGGGTAGATCTCTAGGTGTTTATGGCTAGGCAGTGATTCCTATTGTGTTCTGTCAATAAAGATGAAAGAAAGTAGTGTGAAGCTGTTTATAGATTCCACTGTTGTATTAAAAACGCGCAGATTAGGCATCTGAGTCGTACTTTTCGCCTTCATAAAGAATTCGTTATATTACCAAAGACAAATAACCCAACAAAATGACAGGCATTGAAATTACTGAAATTGTGATGATCATTTTCCAGTGACAGCATCATGGATTTTGACCCCTGAAAACTATCCAGTTTTAAAGAATGAGTAATTTCCAAGTCTGGCATATTGCAAGCCTAAAACCTTGACAGATGTAGGTTAGAAATGATTATAATATCCTCATGTGAGCACCTGCTAAAAACAATGTGCAACGGCACCAAAAATTTACAAATAAATAAAAAATAGAGGAAATATGAGTATAATATAAAAGCCAAAGATTGATAGAGACTAAGTAGAGAATGGTAAAATTATTTATCAGAGAGCAAATGTGGAATATTCTTTTACAGGAATGTAATTTGTTGCGTCCTGAATTGAGTCTATCTACAATAGCCATCGTGCATAATTTACAAAGTGATAATGATAAAACTTTAAAGGCCTAATCTTTTGTTTCAATTATGTCAATTTAAGGAGGACTTTCTATCTCTTTCCACATTAAAAAAATATCAAATTAAGGGTTTATCCCTCCCAACAGCTAGGATCAAAGTGTCGTAGCCGCTATAAAAACATTGTTAAATACTGTGATTCCTGAATATGTATGACACATCAAATACATGGTGATGTAGAGCAGAATTAATTAACAGATGTACTTTTTTATGCATAGCCTCTGGTAATATTCTTTTTTAAACCGAGAGGAAATAGATTATTGAGTTGTCTTATTTTTTCATTTTTAATATGAAGAAAGACTGATAATTTGAACAGGCTTTGGGAATCCAGAATTTCATGTATGAAATGTAGCCATAGTTGTATTCTAGTCTAACTTGTTAACTATAGGAAAAAGTAATAGGAATGTTATATTCCTAGACTTAGAAAAGATTGGAAACGTGATTTTCCTTATTTACTAAATACTTACTGATTTTAGCCATGTGTAGATGAGGTTCTATGTGCTGTGAATTCAGCAGCCAACAAGACTCTGTCCTAGCGCTTCCGTTCTGGGGACACTTTCTCGGACATTCCTGGCAGCACCGCCTGACTAGGGAAACAATTAGAGGAGGTATATCAGTCTCTTATTTTTAACGCTGTAAACAGATTATAGAGGCCTGAAAACACATTTTTTTCCCCATTAACTTCTCTATTCTTTCACATAGCCTTTTCTCCCTCATTAACAGTGCACATTTTATTCCCTAAGTAGCCTAGAAGACTTAACATAAATTGATAAAGTTCATTTACTTATTATATGACTATATTACCATAAAAAATGTGCCCTTTCTCCTTAGGAATAATGCAACTTTCATAATTCTCTGAACAGTTGCAAATTCCTTCCTTGCTTCATTGACATTATTTATAGGTTGGCTACTTACACAAATCCCAGTGATTTTGTAGCAAATTAAAAAATCTTACTGAGTGAGTTTCTTTTCCTCTCAGTGAAATGTAAATTTGTAGAGTATTAGAAGTGGAGGAGACCTGAGAGGTCATCCAGGTGCATTGTCAACTCAGAAATGAAGACACAAAGGCCCCAAGAAGGTAAGTGGTCAGGGATGGAGCAATTCAGAGCGGCCAGAGGGGTCATTACTGGCACCTTGGTCTCCCGAGCAAGCGAAGTCCTCATCCTGGGATGTGAGGTTCACTGACTGAACTTCTGCTCATTTATCATAGGTCACGGAATGCCCTGGAAAAGAAGAATTTTGCCCCCCTCCCTATGCACACTATGAAGTTCCTCCCACTTTCTACCGCTCGGCCATGCTCCTTAAGCCCCAGTTGGGATTGGGCGCGATGTCCCGCTTACCGTCTGCAAAGAGCAGGATCCTGATCACAAGTCAGAGGTCTTCAGCAAGCGCCATCCACGCACCAGGACCCATAGCAACAGCTGCCAGTCTCTACGGTTCCGATCCTGCAGGTAACCGAACCAACAATGACTTCTTTTTCCTGCTGCACTTTTAAATAGTAATCATATAAAATGTGGTAACTGTTTGAAATATGAATGCTTCTCACCGCTTAGGAACCCTTTTCTCTTCTTCCATGTGACATTTACCAAGACTCATCTATCTGCAACGGTTACCCTTCATATCACCTTTAAAATTGTTGCTGGTGGAAGTGGCGTTCTTGCAGTGTTATGAGAAAAAAACATTTTCAGGGACCCACAAGGGAGGGTGTGGTATGGTGGTAAAATTTATTTGGGTAACAAAATCAAAAGGATGCCCCTTCAGTGTTCCATCTCTGCCCATCCTGCCATGGAAAATCAGGGCCAGAAATAGGGTGGATGTCCAGAGATCCTGTGCCATGCCAAGGCTAGTTCAGTCCAGTCTTTCTCATCATCTGGCTAGCTCAGCTTACATTTCCAGCTGCAGTTCATTGCTGTGCTGAGGTAGTCAGGCTCCCTCCTGGAGCTCATGTATGGAGTCCATGAGGCCACTAGCCATGCAGCTGCTAAGGTCACATGGCTTGGAGAGAGGATGCATTGGTGCATGGGACGAGTGCTGGTCATGAGCAAGAGAGAAGGGGTGTGGAGAGAGAGAGGAGAGAGAGAGGTCGTTCTTTCTTCCCCTGGAATTGTAGTAGCTTGGGTTTGGGATGAATCAGGTGCATTTTCGAAATAGCTAATCAATTTCCTGAGCTTTTGTGGGCTTTTTGATAGATCCACCTCCTAGTTAGACTGACAGGCCTCTATGGTCAAGCACCTCCCCCTGCGCCCCTCAACAGTCTGGTACTGGCGGGGACGGGGGAGGGGGGGGTGGGGGCTGGGAGGGAGGAGTGCTAATCCCCTTGGTGGAGAAGTGCTGTAATCCCCTAGAGTGTGAAGCTGTAGCTTCCTAGTGAAGCAAATGGGTTTATGCTCCCCAGTTTATTAAGCTTAAATGTCTAATTCCCTTTGCTCTCTTTATTAATATCTAGTTAACTACCTACAGTAACAAAATGATGGCCCATGTAACCATCTCCTCACTTCCTGTAGTTTTTCCCCTTTTCTAGCATATCCTGGAGACCGGGATTCAGAAACATTTATCTTAAAGGTTCAGACAGTCAATATTCTAGGCTTTCTGGGCCATGATGGCCTGTGTTGTAATTACTTAGCATGGAAGCAGCCACAGGTAAGCTATGAGTGGATGGTGCAGCCAGGTGCCAATATAGTTCAATGTATAAAATCAGTGGGCTGGATGTGGCCTGAGGGCTGCAGTTTGTCAGAGAGCTCTTCCTGTAGGATAGCACTGACCATATCACTATTTTTTTCATCTGTTCACAAATCTTGGACACAAAATGGTCCTGCCACCTCTCTTAGCCCTGTCAGTCTGCCCTGCAGTGGCTGGCCTGCCTCACCTCCTGATATTTTCTGTACCTCTTTGTTTTTCTGTCCATTCTTTTGATTGTGTTCCCTCTAGGTTTGGTGTATTTTTTTTATTTTTTAGAGATATTTTATTGATTATGCTATTACAGCTGTCCCATTTTTTCCCTCCCCTTTGTTACCCCCAACCCTGTGCCCCCCCTCCCACCAACATTTCCCCCCACCTTAGTTCATGTCCATGGGTTGCACATATAAGTTCTTTGGCTTCTCCATTTCCTATACTATTCATAACCTCTCCCTCTCTATTTTGTACCTACCGATTATGCTTCTTATTCCCTGTACCTTTTTTCCCCATTCTCCCCACTCCCCCTCCCCACTGATAACCCTCCATGTGATCTCAATTTCGGCAATTCTGTTCCTGTTCTAGTGGTTTGCTTAGTTCGTTTTTGGTTTTGTTTATTTTAAAGTTCAGTTGTTGATAGTTGTGAGTTTGTTGTCATTGTACTGTTTGTAGTTTTGATTTTCTTCTTTTTCGCAGAAAAATTCCTTTAACATTCTATATAATAAGGGTTTGGTGATGATGAACTCCTTTAACTTTACTTTATCTGGGAAACACTTTATCTGCCCTTCCATTCTAAATGATAGCTTTTTTAGATAGAGTAATCTTGGATGTAGGTCCTTACCTTTTGTGAATTTGAATACTTCTTTCTAGCCCCTTCTTGCCAGTAAGGTTTCTTTTGAGAAATCAGCTGATAGTCTTATGGGAACTCCTTTGTAGGTAACTGTCTCCTTTTCTCTTGTTGCTTTTAAGATTCTTTCCTTATCTTTAATCTTGAGTAATGTAATTATGATGTGCCTTGGTGTGTGCTTCCTTGCCAACTTTCTTGGAACTACTGGGTTTCCTGGGCTTCCTAGAAGTTTATTTCCTTTGCCAGATTGGGGAAGTTTTCCTTCATTATTTTTTCAAATAAGTTTTCAATTTCTTGCTCGTACCCTTCTCCTGGCACCCCTATGATTTGGATATTGGAATGTTTAAAGTTGTCCTGGAGGTTCCTAAGCCTTTCTTCATTTTTAAAAAAATTCTCATTTCTTCATTCTGTTCTGGTTGAATGTTTATTTCTTCCTTCTGCTCCAAATCATTGATTTGAGTCCTGGTTTCCTTCCCTTCACTGATGGTTCCCTGTATATTTTTCTTTATTTCACTTTGTATAGCTTTCACTTTTTCCTCTATTTTGCTGC
Source organism: Mormoops blainvillei (assembly GCA_004026545.1). NCBI lineage: Eukaryota > Metazoa > Chordata > Mammalia > Chiroptera > Mormoopidae > Mormoops > Mormoops blainvillei. The sequence continues at coordinate 88,236 of PVJD01002999.1, read as the reverse complement.
CATACTCAACCATTTCTGTGAGCATCCTGATTACCAGTGTTTTAAACTCTGCATCTCATAACTTGGCTACTTTTTCATCACTTAGTTGTATTTTTTCTGGAGTTTTGATCTGTTCTTTCATTTGGGCCCTATTTCTTTGTCTCAGCACTCATGTTATGTTGTAAGGGGTGAATACCTTTTGTCGTATTCACCCCTAACAACATAACACCAGGACAGGGCAACCCACCTAGCTGTGTTGTGGCAGTGTATGTGGAGAAGGGGTCAGAGAGGAAACAGTGCCACATGCTTGGCCCTTGCCCTGCTTTCAGTCATGTCTCCTGCTAAACACAAGCAAATTGGGCCCTTCTGGTGCTGATTCCTGGGCAGTTGGGCTTGTGTGCATTCTAGGACCCTGTGGGTCTCTCCAACAAACTCTCCTGTGAGGCTGGGAGTTTCTCCCACCACTGCAACCTCCATGGGTTTTTACAGCCAGTTGTTTTGAGGCTTCTTTCCCCATGCTGGAACCCTGGGTTGCATGGCCTGTCTCACTCCCCAGTTGTTCCTCCAGGTTTATCCCCATGCAAATGTGGGACCACCTGGTCCTCCAGCCACTGCCTTGCCATGTGCCCTCTGCCTGACTTCCCAGTTCCACCCCTCCTACCAGTCTGGGTAAATATTTCTTCTTTAACTCCTTGGTTGTCAGATTTCCATACAGTTTAATTTTCTGGCAGTTCTGGTTGTTTTTTGTTTTTAAATTTGTTGTTGTCCTTTTTTTGTTATACAAAGGAGGTGATGTGTACCTATCTATGCCTTCATCTTGGTGGGAAGTTCTGGTATTTTTTTTATTATAGAAATAGTACTTACCTATTCAAAAAATTTTTGAATATACAAAAATAGTAAGAAGAAAATAATGATACTTATATTTTAGCACTCAGCCAGAGTTAATATGGAATTTTTTTCTTACAGTGTGTCTTTTTAACTGCATTTTTTAGTAGCTGAAATAACACTAATGTGAGTTTTGTTTTTTTCCTATGAACATCATATTGTAGGCACTTTCTATGTCATCAGTGTTTCATAAATATTTAGTGGCAGCGTATTGTTTGTTCATTTATTCAACAAATTTTGGTACTTATTTTGTGCTGGAAATTGTAAATTAAAGATTGCAGCAGTGATCAAAATGGATACTCCTCCTTTCATGGAGCTTATAGTCTAATGCAAGAGTACCCAACCTCTGGGCTGTGGACTGATACTGGTCCAGGCCTGTTAGGAACTGGGACACACAGTAGAAGGTGAGCTTGAATGTAATGTGCTTGAATCAGCCTGAAACCACCTCCCAGCCCTGGTTCCTGGTGCCAAAAATGCTGGGGATTGCTGGTCTAATAGAGGAAATTGAAAATAAAGATAAGCACAAAAATAACACTGATGTGTACACCTGAAACTAATGTAATAATGTATGTCTACTGTAATTGAAAAATAAAAACAATGATTTAAAAGAAAAAAAGAAAAATGTAAAAACCTATGGAAATTGGGAAACACCAATATTTAAGGAGTGGGCAAAGGGAGAGAGCAAGCAAAAAAGTCTGAAAAGGAATAACCAAGGGAGTTGGAAGAACACAAAAAAAGGAGGAAATATTGGACAACACATTTCAAGATGTTGCATAGTATAAAATGTAATAGAAACGAAATAAAGGAAGAGAAGGACCCATAGAATTTCATAATTAGGTCACTGTTGACTTTAGGCAATATAGTTTTAGAGGAGCACAAACTAATCACAAGTATAAGCACCACTTATTGAGCACCTATTTACATTCCATGCCAAGTGTTCGCTAATTAAAACATACTATGTCTCTAAACCTTTAAACCATACTGCCAAGTAGCTATTTCATAATTTAAATGTTATGAAAGAAGCTTATGCTCAGGGAGGTTGAATGGCTTATAGCTGCATGGATGAGTTAACAAGTGAAGAAGCAAAGGTGTGAGTCATAATAAAAATATACTTTAAAAAGGACAAAATAAATACACAATTACAAATTGTGATAAATGTTGCCAAAGCAAGGAACATAGTGTTTGAGGAATTGTAACCTGAAGAGTTATGGGTATGAGACAGGTGCTTCAGGGGCAGTGTCTCTGAAGTGGGAAAAATGGGTGACTGTGGGAATAATAGCAGAACTGGTGTAACCATTGTCCAACTACTGGAAGTAGAATGGTTCCTCTGTATTATTTTTTTTAAGGATTTTATTTATTTATTTTTAGAGAGAGGAGAAGGTAGGGAGAAAAACTGGGAGAGAAACATCAACATGAGAGAGAAACATTGATCCGTTGTCTCTCAAACGCGCCCCAACCAGGGACTGAACCCACAACCCAGGCATGTGCTCTGACTGGGAATCAAACTGGCTATTTGCTTTGAGGGACAATGCCCAACAAACTGAGCCACACCGGTCAGGGTCCTCTGTACTATTTTTAATAATGTTGAAATGGAATCTTTGTGTATACTTATTTGCCTTCTTTCATATTGTTTTCTTAAGATAGATTATTTCAAGTATAATTATTGTATAAAGCATATCCAAACTTTTTACAGGCTGACTAAATTTTTTTCTCTTTTAAAAATCTTTGTTGTATTTTTACCATTACCATTTAGTCCCCTTATACCCAATTCCCCCTGGCAATCACCACATTGTTGTCCATGTCCATGAGTTCTTTTTCCTTTTTGCTCAGTCCCTCCCCCAACTCTCCTTACCCCCTTAGCTGTCATCCTGCTCTCCATCTATGAGTTTGTCCCAATTATCCTTGTTAGTTCAGTTTGTTCATTAGATTCCACACATGAGTGAAATCATATGGTATTTGTTTTTCTGCGACTGGCTTTTAAAAAAGAAGTTTTCTTCTTTTTATGGCTGAGTAGTATTCCATTGGGTAAATGTACCATAGTTGTTTTACCCACTCATCCACTGATGGGCACTTGGGCTGCTTCCATATCTCGGTGAATGTAAATAATGTTTCTATGAACATAGGGGTGCTTATGTTCTTTTGAATTAGTGTTTTGGGTTCTTTTGGATATATTCCAAAAAGTGGGATCACTGGGTCAAAAAGCAGGTCCATTTTTAATTTTTTGAGGTATCTCCATACTGCTTTTTACAGTGGTTGCACCAGTCTACATTCCCACCAACAGTGTAAAAGGGTTCTTCCCCTTTCTGCACATCCTTACCAGCACTTATTGTTTGTTGATTTATTGATGATAGCTATTCTGAAAGGTGTGAGATGCTATCTCATTATGGTTTTAATTTGCATTTCTCTGATGATTAGTGATATTGAGCATCTTTTCATATGTCTATTTGCCATCTGTATGTCCTCTTTGGAGAAGTGTCTATTCAGGTCCTTTGCTCATTTTTTTAATTGGGTTGTTTGTGGGGTATTTTTGGTATTGAGTTTTGTAAATTCTTTATAAATTTTGGATATTAACTCTTTATCAAATACATTGGCAAATATGGTCTCCCACTCTGTGGGTTGTCTTTTTATTTTCTTATTGGTTTCCTTTGCTGTGCAAAAACTTTTTAGTTTGATGTAGTCACATTTGTTTATTTTTTTATATGTTTCCTTTGCCTGGGGAGATATATCCAATAAAAAATTGCTATGAGCAATATCCAAGATTTTGCTGCCTATGTTTTCTCCTAGATTTTTTATGGTTTCAGGTCCAACACTTAATTCTTGATCCATTTCGAATTTATTCTTGTGTGTGGTGTGAAGGTTGTCTAGTTTCATTTTTCTATATGTATCTGTCCAATTTTCCCAGCACCATTTATTGAATAAACTACCTTAGCCCATTGTAAGTTCTTGCTTCCTGTGTCAAATATTAATTGACTATAGATGTGCGGGTTTATTTCTAGGCTCTCTGCTCTGTTCCATTGATCTATGTGTCCATTTTTATGCCAGTACCAGGCTCTTTTGATTACTATGGCCTTGTGATGTAGGTTGAGATTAGGTAACGTGATTCCTCCAACTTTGTTCTTCTTTCTCAGGATCACATTGCTATGCAGGGCCTTTTGTGGTTCCATATAAATTTTTGAAATATTTGTTCTAGTTCTGTGAAATATTCCATGGGAATCTTGATAGGAATTGCATTGAATTTATACAATGCTTAGGGTTGTATGGATTTGTATCTTCTTCAATGTCATATAATTTTCCAGGTACAGGTCTTTAATATCCTTGGTTAGGTTTATTCCCAGGTACTTTATTCATTTTGAAGCAATGGAATTGTTTTCATAATTTCTCTTTCAGTTAGTTTGTTATTGGCATATAAAAATGCAACTGATTTCTGGATATTAATTTTGTATCCTGCTACTTTGCTGAATTCAATAATCAGTTCTGTTAGCTTTGATGGAATCTTTGGGGTTCTCTATGTACAGTATCATGTCACCTGCAAATAAAGACAGTTTTACTTCTTCCCTTCCATTGGGATGCCTTTTATTTCTTCTTGTCTGATTGCTATGGCTAGTTTCTACTACTATGTTGAATAAGAGAAGTGAAAGTGGACATCCCTGTCTTGTTTCCCATCTAAGAGGAATGCTTGTAGTTTTTGCCCATTGAGTATGATGCTGCAGTGGGTTTGTCATATATGGTCTTTATTATGTTTAAGTATGTTCCCTCTGTTCCCACTTTGCTGAGAGTTTTTATTATAAATGGGTGCTGGATTTTATCAAAAGCTTTTTCTGCATCTGATGATATGATCATGAAGTTTTTATCCTTCATTTTGTCTATGTAGTGAATGACATTTATAGATTTGCAAATGTTGTACCAACCTTGCATTCCCAGAATAAATCACACTTGATCATAGTATACGATCTTTTTGATGCATTGCTGTATTTGGTTGGCTTATATTTTATTGAAGATTTTAGCATCCGTGTTCATCAGAGATATTGGCTTATAATTTACTTTCTTTGTAGTGTTTTGATCTGGTTTTGGAATTAGCATAATGCTGGCCATGTAAAATGAGTTTGGGAACCTTCCCTCCTCTTGAATTTTATGAATAGTTTTGGAGGAGAGGTGTTAGTTCTCCTTGGAATGTTTGGTAAAATTCACCTGTGAAGCCATCTGGTCCGGGGTTTTTGTTTGTTGGGAGTTTTTTTATTATTGCCTCAATTTTATTAGGTATAATCTGTCTATTCAGATTCTCTGATACTTACTGATTCAGTTTTGGAAGATTGTATATTTCTAGGAATTTATCCATTCTATCCAGGTTGTCCAGTTTGTTGGCATATACCATATTTTGCCATATATAATGCACTCCCATGTATAGTGAGCACCCACGATTTTGGCCCAGACTTTCAGGGAAAAAATATTTCATTTTAATTTTTTAATTCAATTTTTGTTTATTTATATTTAGAAACAAACCAAATATCATATTCCAGGTTATTATTTTGCATACAGATATCATTATTGCTTTCTAGAGTTAAAATTTTAAAATGTAAGCATGAATGAAAAAATCAAAAACATCCATATGGATATGGAATTAGTACGACCCATGTATAATGGGCACCCTTATTTTTCTCTAAAAAATTGGGGGGGGAAGTGCACATTGTACACAGCAAAATATGATAATTGCTCATAATATTTTCTTACAATCCTTTATATTTCTTTGGTGTCAATTGTTATTTCTCCTCTTTCATTTCTGATTTTACTTATTTGGGGTTTCTTTTTTTTCTTGTTGAGCCTGTTTAATGGTTTGTCAATCTTGTTTATCTTTTCAAAGAACCAGCTCTTAGATGCATTAATCTTTTGTGTCATTTTTTTACTCTACTTCATTTATTTCTGCTCTGATCTTTATTATTTTCTTCCTCCTACTCACTTTTGCCTTTGTTTGTTGTTTTTCAGGTTCCGTTAAGTGTGAAGTTAGATTGTTTATTTGAACTTTTTCTTGCTTATTTTTAATTTTTTTTAGAGAGGCCTGTGTTGCTGTGAATTTCCCTCTTAGGAATGCTTTCTCAATATCCCACCAATTTTGGATTATTGTGTCCTCATTTTCATTTGTTTCAAGTTATCTTTTGATTTCTTCCTTGATCTCATTGTTGACCCATTTATTGTTTAATAAGATGTTATTTAGCTTCCATGTCTTTGTGTGTTTTTCATGTTCTTCTTGTGATTGATTTCTAATTTCATAGCATTATGGTCAGAGAAGATGCTTGATATGGCTTTAGTTTTGTTAAATTTACTGAGACTTGTTTCATGTCTTAGCAAGTGGTCTATCCTATAAAATGTTTCATATGTGCTTAAAAGTATGTATATTCTGCTGCTTTAGGGTGAAATGCTCTGAAGATATCTATTAAATCCATTTGACCTAGCATGTCATTTAAGGCTTCTGTCTCCTTGTTGATTTTCTACTGGAAGGCCTGTCCCTTGAAGTAAATGGGGATGTTAAAATTCCTGACTATGACTGCATTTCTGTCGATCTCTCCCTTCATTTCCATCAAGATTTGCTTAACATATTTAGGTTTTACTATGTTGGGTGTGTAAATGTTTATTAGGGTTATATCTTCTTGTTGGATTGTTCCCTTTACCATTATGTATTATCCTTCTTTGCCTCTTACTATAGCCTTGGTTTTAAAGTCTATTTTTTTTCAGATATAAGTACTGCAATTCCAGCTTTTTCTCCCTTCCCACTTGCATGAAATGCCTCTTCCCATCCCTGTGTGTATCTTTGAATCTGAGATGGACCTCTCGAAGGTAGCATATATATGGGTCTTGTTTTCTTATCCATTCAGCTACCCTCTATCTTTTGATCATAGCATTTAAGCCATTTACATTTGAGGTGGTTATTGATAGATATGTATGTAGTGCAATTTTATTGTTAGACTCTTTTCCTCTGTTTTCTTCTTCTCCTGTCTCCTCCTCCTCCTCCACTTCTTCTCCTTCTCCTTCTTTTTCTTCTTCTTTTTCTTCTTCTTCTTCTTCAAGCAAGCTCTTTAACATTTGTTGCAGTATTGGTTTGGTGTTAACAAACTCCTGTAGCTTTGTCTTCTCTGGAAAGCTCCTTATTCCTCCTTCATTTTAAAATGATAGCCTTACTGGGTAAAGTAGCCTTGGTTATAGATCCTTACTTTGTATCACCTTGAATATTTCATGCCACTCCCTTCTGGCCTTGAAATGTTTCTGTTGAGTATTCAGATACCAGTGTAATTGGTGCTCCCTGGCATGTATATACTTTTTTTTTTTCTTGTGGCTTTTAGGATTCTCTCCTTATCTTTAAGCCTGGTCATTTTAGTGAAGATGTCTCTCGGTGTAGGCCTCTTTGGGTCTGCCTTATTTGGGACTCTCTGAACTTCCTAGACTTGTGTGTCTTTTTCCTTCATCAGATTAGTGAAGTTTTTGGTCATTTTTTTCTTCAAATAGTTTCTCAATCCCTTGCTCTTCTCTTCTCCTTCTTGTATTCCCATTATGCGGATGTTGTTATGCTTCATGTTGTCCAGAATGTTTCTGAAGCTCTCCTCATTTTTTAAAATTCTTTTTTCTTTCTGCTCCTCTGCCTGGGTGTTCTTCTACTTTGGCTTCCAAAACACTAATTTGATCCTCTGCTTCATCTAACCTATTGTTTAACCCTTCCAGTATATTATTTATTTCAGATATTGCATTCTTTATTACTGACTGGTTCTTTTTTATGATTTCTATGCCTTTTTTCACGCTGTTGAGTCTCCTTATAATCATTACTCTAAACTGTCTATCTGATAAATTGCTTGCCTCCATTTCATCTAGTTCTTCTGGAGAATTCTCTAGTTCTTTCATTTGAGGTCTTTTTTTTTTTTTTTTTTTGTCTTCCCATTTTGGCTGCTTCTTTGTATTTTTCACCTTAGCTGTTAAACTAACAGCTCTTAAGATGATCAGTTGTTAAACCAATCAATCTGTGATCTGTAGCCTGGTCTAAGCTCCACCAGGTGGGGCAGAGAAATTCCTGCAGGTGGGGCTATAGCTTCCCCTCAGGCTGATGCTACTTGGAAAGAGTGCCCTGCCTGAGAAAGATTTCTCCTGCAGTATAGAGAATGACTCAGCACTGGGGTCCTGGAGGCTGCTCCCTCAGTTCTTTCCCCAGGACCAGCAACCCAGACTCTTCTCAAGTGCCTCTAGTCCATTCAGCCTTCCCTCTGCTAGAATCCAGTGTAAGTGGCTGCAAAAGAAATTTTGTGCATTGGCCCTTTAAGAGGCTTTTGCATCTCCAGCCATCTCTCCCTGGCAGACAGAAACCATGCTGCTTTTTATAGCTGGATATTATCTAGGCTCCTTTCTGGCTCTGGAGCTGTAGGCTGGGGAGCCCAGCTTGTGGTTTAGGCCTCACACTTCTCAAGGGGATCCCCTCACCCAGTGCTGAAATATTCCTCCGGAAATTCAGGTTCTGCCCATGGGAGCCCAGCAGCCCTCTTGAGTCTCCTCTGCACTCCATACCTGTCACTTTGTTGTGAAGTTGTTTCGTTTTTCTGTCCGTGGTTATAAGGATTCTCTCCAGTTAGTGTTCAGTTGGTTATTAAGGATGTTATTTCTATAATTTAGTGTAATTCATATTTGGTCCTTGGAGGAGGTTAGTGTAGCTTTCACTTACTCCTCTAGCATCTTGGATCCCTCTGTTTTCTTCATCAGGCTGACTAATTATTTTAGAAAACTTGTAACACTTATTTTCATACTAATGTTTCTTCAGTGGGCTTCTTCTTGCCATACTCTTGCCAGTGTTAAATATTAGCCTTATTAGTACTACTATCATTATAGTGTTTCTTTTATTATTAATGGAAGAGAATTTTGTTCATCTGTTTGCCATTATAGTACTGTGTGAATTTTCATTTACTGAAATAATTATTGATGGTCTTAATGATTAGTTTTTTTGACAAGCACTTCTATAACAAAAGATCAAGTAATTTTTTGATGATTCCCATGATATATGCATATCATGGTGGGCCTACCTGTCATTATCAGAGCTACTACAAGTTAATTATATGTTCAGTCACTCGTTTAACAATTTTGCTGAGAGGTTTTGACATGCCAGCAGTGGTCTAGGTGGGAGGGTCATAAAGCAGTGACAGCAGACAAAAATTCTTGTTCCTGTGGAACTTAGATTGTAGAATGGAGGGGGGGGTGACTTTTTTTTTTTTAGTAAATAAACTACATGGCCTATTGGGAGAAATAAATAGTGTTGAAGAAAATGAAACATTACAGAAGGAGAGAAGGAGGTTTTTGGACATAACCTCCTTGAAGGAGATGGATTATAATTTTTAAATAGGGTGGTTGTAAAAAGCCTCCCTGAGAAGAAGACTCCAAAGGAGTGAAGGAGGGAACCATGTAGATATCCTGGTAGAGAGTTCCAGGCAGAGGGAGGAGCCAGTGCAAAGGCCCCACGGTCACAGGAAGGCTAGGGAGGCTGGAACAGAGTGAGTTGCAGGAGAATGGTAGGGGATGTGAATAGAGAGGTGACTGGCACTGGGGGAGTTGCAGAAGGCCTAAGAGCCATTGGAAGGATTTGACTCTTACTCTGAGTATAGGGCTTGGGACTGGGCAGTGTGATCTGACTTTTGTTTAAATAGGATCTCTCTTGAGTCCTACGGTGAGAGCACACTCTAAGGAGACAAAGGCTGAAGCAGGGAGAACAGGTGTTTCGGTGACCTGGACAGTGATGAGAGACAGCGAGAAGGTCAAGTACACAAAGGCTTCTGGCCCACTGGACATGGGCTGGGAGAGAAAAAGAACAATGGACAATGAGCAGGGCTTTGGGCCTGAGCAACTAGGAGGATGGAGCTGCCATTCAGAGAGGGGAGAAGTTGGTGTACAAGGGAAGATAGGAGCTACTTTAGGGCATGTTAAGGTGGAACAGTGTCTAGTTATCCTATGGAATAAAGCCCTGGATCTAGGAGACTAGAATTGAGAGCACAGGACCCAGCTGGAGATAGGGAAGTGTTTGTCATCAGCAGGTGGGCTGTATTTAAAGCGATAATGTCCCCCAACTGGGTGGCTGTTGCTATCCAGCACCATTTCACCTTCACCTTCGTCAGTGAGTTACAAATTTGATGTAAAATTAGATTATGCACTTTTGAAATAGCATGATATAACACATGTTAATAGTTTTATTTATGTACAAAATTTGGGAAAACTTAAAATTACTAAAAATAAACTTAGTTGAGATTCATTTTGCAAAAACCGAGTTTCGAATAAAGCAAGGTCTTTTTAGACTATACCCCTTGCATATACCAAGGGAGGTAGCAGCTCCTTCTGAAGTTGGCTTATTCATACCCTCACATTTGTGATAAGGCTGACACTTCATCAAAGTTCAGTTCAGCCACCAGAAATACACAGTAGGGACTCCCCTAGCCCTAACCTTCAGGACCCCAACCCTTTTTCTTGGGCTTCTGAGTATCTTCACTTAGAGAAAGGTGTGTGTTCACTTAAGTCATCACTGGGGGTCCAGGAAAGCCTTGTGACGATGATGGGTGTCACTCTTACAGGACACAGGATGTTCTTGGTGCTATTGGGTGGGATCACCTAGCATAGGCTCTGGGATGGACAATGAGAAGTTCTCACTCCAGGCACTGGGAAACTCTCGAAGGTGATGGTGACTTAGTTCCAAGTGGCTCCTGGGCACTGTCACCATTCCAGTGGCCCTTGGCTTGGCCTACTCACTCATCTTATCTCAGGCAGCAGGCTTCTCCCTTCTTGGGCTACGATGCTAGAGACCCCCAAGCTTCCAGGACCTGCTCTGACAATATTCTTCACTCATTCACTTCTTTTCTTTCCGCAGACATCCTTCCATTTTTCTTCATGTTTTCCTCAGAGATAGTCCATTTCTCCTCAAACACTATCAGCTTATTATTTCACAAGGTCCATTAAATGACACCTAAAGAGGATGCCTCCAGCTGAAGGTGGGGACAGGTCAGCGGAGCCTGCAGTGCAGGGGGCTCACCCTGGGGAACCTGCTTGGAGCTGTGGGGTGGAGCCATGGGCAGGAGTCTGGAGAGTCCATGGCCCTGTTTTTCACCAGACAGTAGAGGGAGGCAGGGCTGAATGGCAAGCAGGTATCTTTACAGTAATCATTCTGTAAGACTGAGTGTCAAGAGACTCTAAGACACAAGCAGCCCTATAGCTGCCAACTTTGTTAGTCTGGAGAGAAACAGGTTAAAACAAGAGCCTATGCTCAACACACAGCCTCAGGCCATAAGGCTCCTGGCCGTGGAGCAGAGAAAGCCTGCCTGCTTTGAACCCAGCTCTGGCCCCTTCCTGCTTGGACCTCGTGCAAATAGATAGGCAGGGGGAACTCACCTTATGAAAATATGAGTGAGAATCAAAACCCCCACCTCCCACGTGCCCCCCTGTCCTCACAAACACATGCTAGGCCCTGGCTGCGGGAGCCGGGTTCCCAGGAAACACAGAATTTATTTTCTTCTGTGTTTATCTCTCTTCTTTTATTACTATTATTACAGTTATACTTGTTATTTTTCATATTATCATAAAATTTTATGGAGCTATTTCCACCTGTTCTGGCCTAAGATGATGTGCAGAGACTGGGTCTCTCCCTTAAGCAGCTCTGGGCTCCAGATGGACTAGTTTCAGCACATTTTCGAAACCTCATTTCAGCTACCAAGAGGATATTAAGGAGTCCAGTCTCTACTTGCTTCTTATAAAGCAAGTGATGCAGTTCCTAACCACTCTAAAAATCTCACCCCCTCTTCTCTCCTAGACTCTAATGTCCTGCAACTTTTTTAGAGTCCCTGCCCCTCTCCTGCCAATTCTCCAGTACCTTCTAGTAACACTCCCCATCTCCCTCAATGCCCACCCAGTCACCACCATTAAGACTCTTTTCAACTCCCCCTGCCCCCACACAGACTCACCACTGCTGGCCCCAGAGTGACCACCAGGCCATTCCTTCTGGCTCCACCCCTGGCCTGAGTTTCCTTAGAGAAAGGATGGAGAAGTTCCAGACTTTCCACTTTATAATTTGAAAATCTTTGAGATTATGCCACATTGTTTCTTTTTGGACTCTCACTTGTCTTTTCTTAAGGTTAGGTCTGTCTGTCTAGCTGTTTACATAAAAAATATGTTCCAGATAGAAGAAACAGCACACACAAAGGCCCTGAGGTAGGAATGAGGTTGGGGTCATAAGAGGACAGGAATAGATTTGGCGTGGCTAGAGTAAGTGAGAGGTGAATAGCAGGAAAGTGGGGAGGTGGATGATGACCAGATCACAGAGGACCTTAGGTACCCTGCTAAGAAGTTTGGATTTTTATCCAAGTGTGATGGGCAGCCCCTGAACATTGTAAACATGACCTATGTTTTTTGAAGGTCATCTTAGGTAGTCTGTTAGAATAGAGTAGAAGAGGTAAGAGTAGAAGTGGGAGACCAGTTAAGAACTGGTACTCTCATGCAGATGAGAGATCCTGGTAGCTGGTAGAATAGAGGTAGAAAGGGATGGAATTGTTGGGGTATATTTTGGAGATAGGACCAGCAGAACTGGACTTTGAGGGTAGGTGATGGTAAAAGAGGGGAGCCAGTGAAGGCTTCTAGAATTTTGGTTTGAGGAACTGGATGGGTGGGATGCGATTTATTAAGATAGGTTGACTGGCCATGGGACTGGGAGGGAGAATAGACCTGGGTACCGAGAGAATAGGTACAGAGAATTCTGTTTTGGAAGTTCTCGTTGCGCCATCACAGAGTCAATTAGATATATACGCCAGGGGCTCTAGGAGAGGTCAGGACTGGAGATTGAAATTGGGGGTTCATCAGATGCTACTGAAGTCAAGTGAGACAAGCACATATTTGAAAGTAGCTAAGAGAGTGGATCTTGAAAGTTCTTATCCCAAGACAAAAACATTTTGTAGCTATATGTGGTGATGGATAGTGTGGTGATCGTTTTGCAATATACACAAATATTGAATTATTACATCATACACATGAAACTAATATAATGTTATGTCAATTATACCTCAATTAAAAAAGGAAAGCAAGTCTAGGGAGTGAATGTGAAGAGCAGAGGACATGCCAGGATGGGTGCCTGTGTTCCAATAGTTGTGCTCTAGCAAAGAAAATAGGAAGCAGCAGCTAAGTAGAGAGTTGGCAGAGGGGGAGGGTCTGGAGTCCAAAAAGCAGAGAAAGAGAAGAAAGGACCTCAGAGAAGCAAGTCATTTTGAATGCTTCTGAGGAACTGGGTAGTTTGAAGACAGAGACAGGATCAGTGCATTTGACAACATGGAAGTCATTGGTTATCCTTACAAGAGCAATTTCAATGGAGTGATCAGGACAGAAGCCAAATTAGCCAGATAGACCAAAGGAAGCTGATACTCAAGTGTCACAGGTTCAAGCTTATGGGACGTCAAAGGCAAACAGCAGAAATGCTAGATGAGACTTGCAGTTATTTCATAGTCCGGGGAATGAGAGTGAATTGGTTATGTTCAGGGTTTCTAGAAAATACTTGTGATCATTTGGAATGAGTACACTAATATGCAGAATTTCCCTGGCAACTGTGTTTGTAATGAATGTGACCCAAACAGATACATCATGTCAGCTGTCCTCAAATGTGTTATGGATCTCAAAATTCAATTGATTTTTCAGGTAGTGATTGGTAGGTTTACCTTATTGCTGTCAATATGTAAAATATTATCTGGGGTCGTTGTTCCAGCTCTATTTGCTCAGCTTTTAGGAAATCAAAACAGCTGAAAAGGGAAGGTCTGGATAAGGAAAGAACGACTTCCTGCCACAGAAGGTAAATAAAAGTTCACAAAGCTGTTGTCCCAGACAGCAAAAGGTGTTCTTTGCAAAGCTGTGGGAAGAAAAGTGATTGACATTCTTTAGTGAGAGTAATGACTTGTTTTAAGGCTGAGCTTGTATACAAAATTATTTTGGCAACCACAGAACAGCGATGATAAAGATGATAATTGTTAACTGCAGAACGATTATTATAAAAATATCTTATTTAACCTATAAACAGACATATTAGGTAGGTTTTCTTTTCTCTTGTTCTGTTTCACAGGTAGGAAATTATTTTACAGATAAGGCTCAGGGAGATTAACATTCCCAGGGTCACTAACCTAGTAGTTCAGCGTAATGGCGTCCACACTGAGAGCTGTGTGGTTAAGGGTTCACGTCCTCAGCAGGATGACAGAGCATCAACCTGCAACTGCAAATGGGGGCCCAGTTCACTCCTTCCCAGGGCAGATGAGCAGGATCCAGTCTGGGGACGTTTGCATGTCAAGGTTAATGTACCTTTATTTATCTTTGTAAACACAGTGATGACATAGAACCTTTCCATTATCCCCCACATTTCCTTTTTCCCTTTCCCAGACAATTTCTACCACAAGCAAATATTGATCTGCATTCTGTCATTGTAGGTTACATTTCCTAGACTTTCATGTAAATGGAATCACATAGTATGTGCTCCGTTTGTATATGGTTCTGTCACTCAGCATAATGTTTTTGATATCCATTGTGATGATGTTTGTATCTGTACTTCATTTCCCTCATTGCTGTGTGTTGTAGCATGGATGTATCACAATTTGATTAATTACCCATTCACCTGTTGTTGGACATTTGGGTTGCTTTCAGTTTAACTCTGGCTATAACAAATGAATGTACTATGAACCTTCATAGGTCCACAGATCCTCTTGTGGACATGTGGTTTCATTTCTTCTAGGCAAATACCTAGAGGTGGAATTTGTGGATGTTAAGGTCAATGTAGATTCTATTTTAAATGAAACTGCCGAACTATTTTCCAAATTGGTTTTCCTGCCTCCCAGTCTATCAAATTTCTAGTTGGTTCATATCATCACCAATATCTGGCGTTGTTAGTCTTTTTAATATCAGCCAGGATATTAAAGGTGGGATGAAGTTATATAAAACTATAATAAGTTTTAATTTGCATTTCACTGATGACTAGTGATGTTGAGTATTCTTTATGTATTTATTTATTTATGTATCTTTTTTGGTGAAACACTTATTCAAATCCATTGACTATTTAAAATGAGTATTAGGCTAAGTGAAATAAGCCAGTTGGCAAATACCACATGATCTAACCTATAAGAGGAACCTAATGAACAAAAATAAACTAATGAGAAGAATAGAACCAGAGGCATGGAAACATGGAACAAGCTGACAGTGACCAGAGGGGAGGGAGGAGAGGGATAAGGGGGTAAAGAAGGGGAAGTCACTAGTCAAAGAACATGTATGAATGATCCATGGACATGACAGCAGTGTGGGGATTGACCATGGGAGCAGGGGTTGAGCTGGGTGGAGGAGGGCAAAGGGGAAACACTGGGACACCTGTAACAGAATAACACTAAAAAATTTTGGAAAAATCTGTTTTCTTATTTCATTGTAAATGGTCTTTATGTATTCTGAGTATAAGTTTTCTTTTAAGTATGTCTTTTGAAAATATTTTCTTCTGTTGTTTGTCTCAATTTTTTACTTTCTTAATAGTATTTTTTAAGATGTAGGTTTTTAATTTTGATAAATTTATGAGATTTTTCTTTTATGGTTTATGATTTTTGTTTCCTATCTATGAAACATTTCCTAACCACAGTCTCAAAGATTTCCTTCTATATTTTACAGAAGTTCCATAGTTTTAGTTCTTATATTTAGGCCTGTAATCTACTTTGAGTTAATTTTGTATGTGGAATGAGGTATGGGTTAAGGCTCATTTTCTGCATATTGTGTCCTATTTTTCCAATTCTAGTTCTTGAAATTACTATTCTATTTCCATTGAAAATGAACTGACCATATAAATGTAAATCTATTTCTAGATTCTACATTCTGTTCCATTGATCTACCTGTCTCTCCTTATGTTAATACCACTTTCTCTACAATACTCTAAATTTGTATTAAGTCTTGAAATAAGGTACTATAAATCTCACAACTTGTTCTTCTTTTTCAAAATTATTTGATTGTTCTAGGTCATCTGAATTTCCATACATATTTTAGAATCAACTTATCAATTTCATGTGTACACACACACACACACACACACATATATATTTCATTGCTGTGACTTTGATTATGTTGGACCTACAGATACATTTGGAAAGAATTAAGATTTTAACAACCTTAAGATTTCCAATGTATAAACATAGTCTATCTCTCAATTTATTGGGGACTTCTTTCATTTTTTTTAGCTGGATTTTCTAATTTAATATAGAGATTTTGTACATTAAAATTTTATGTATTCATAGCAGCATTATTCACAATAACCAAGAAGTAGAAGTAGCCCATGTGTCCAATGATGTATGAGTGGATAAACAGAAGTGGAATACACACACACACACGATGGAATATTATTCAGCCTTAAAAAGGAAGAAACTTTTGACACATGCTACAACATGGATGAACCTTGAAACCATTATGCTAAGAAGATAAACAAATCAGAAAAAAGTACTACTGATATGAGGTATCTAGAGTAGTCAAATTCATAGAAACAGAAAGTAGAATGGTGATTGCCAGGGGCAAAGGGGAGGGAGAGATGGGGAGTTTTTCAGTGGGTGTAGTGCTTTAGTTTTGCAAGATGAAAAAGTTCTGGAGGTTGGTTTGGTGATGTGAATATACTTAACACTATGAATTGTACACTTAAAATCTTTCAGAGGGTACATTTTATGCCATGTATATTTTACTACAATTAAAAATTCCCTGCATGTTTTATGTTGTTTCATGATAGTGCCAATTTTTTGAAATTTCGATTTGAAGCTGTATCTTAAGGATTTGCATTATTTTTCTCATCATTCAGTTAAAATGATTTTCTAATTTCTCTTGTGACTTCTTTGTTTTATAGGTTATTGCTAATAACATCAAATTTGGGGATTTTTCAGATACCCTTGTGTGGACTTTGTTTTAATTCTATTGTGGTCAGACTTTCATTAGACTTGAGTCCTTATAAACTTATTGAGGCTTATTTGACCAAAGTAACTGACCATAGTTTGCATGTGTTTGGTGTATTGCTCTATAAATGTTTATGAGGTCTAATTGGTTGATTGTGTTGTTGAAGTCCTCTATATATTTATTCTATTTTTAAATTTGTTCTGTCAATTACTTACAGAGGAATGATAAAATCAGTAAGTAGAATTATGGATTTAAAACATTCTTTCAGTTATACCACTTTTTGCTTCATATTTTAAAACTCTTACTAAGTGTACAACTCATTTAAGATTTTGGTTCATTGAATTCACCTCTTTTCATTATGAAGTATACATCTTTATACCTGATAATGTTCCTTCTTCTAAAGTCCATTTTGTTTGATATTAATATGGACACTCTAGCTTTTTTTTTTTATTATATTTACCTGGTAAATCTTTTCTCATTTCACTTCCAATATATTTATATTTTAAAATTCAAAGTGGGCTTTTAGAAACCCAACCTGCTAATCTTTTTTTCAGCTTGCATTCCATTTTGTTATGAATTCTGCTATTTTTCTTTTTTCTTTTTTTAAGTGTATTTTATTGATTATGTTTTTACAGTTGCCCCATTTTTTTTCTCCCCTTTATCCCCCTCCCACAAGAATTACCCCCCGCCCTTAGTTCATGTCCATGGATCGTACATATAAGTTCTTCAGTTTCTCCATTTCCTATACTGTTCTTAACCTTCCCCTGTCTATTTTGCACCTACCATTTATGCTTCTTATTCCCTGTACCTTCTCCCCCATTCTCCCCTCTCCCCCTTCCCCTTCCCATTGATAACCCTCCATGTGATCTCCATTTCTTGAATTCTGCTTTTGAAATCAGTTTGATTTTAGAGTTCATATCATGCCACGGTCCGAGAAGTGCCTACAGGCAGTGAGACTGGGCGACCAGAGGGCTCACCTCACTCGTTTTCCTTCTCTAAGGGATCACATTCCTGTACCAGTTGTTGTAAGATTTCTGAAAACATTAGTTGCCTATATTTTGTTTTGCTTTCTAATTGTTTATGACAGTTTCCATATCATTTAAATCTTCATGGGCGACATTTCTTTTACATATTCATCAGATGATTATTAACATCAGATGGTGTTTGTCATAGCTAATAAAAACTTTCTTTCCCTTTTGTATTTATTCTTTTAGTCCCAGTCTATTTATGTAGTGGTTGCTTTGGGGGTTTTTGTTATTTTTTTAATACTGTAAAAATGTGTTTGTGTAGGGTTGCATTTTGTGTTTAACTAGTATCGCATACTCAACAGGTCAGGACCCTTTGTCACTCTAACTTTGATCATTCTCCCATCTTTACAATTCACAGTCCCTCGAGGCTCTGAGCACCATCACACCGGCACATGGAACTGGAGACAGGAATAGCCCTCAGTGCTCTACCCTGTGCTTTAGTGTTTACGCTTTTCCAGCCTCAAGTGATTTCCCTTATTCTGAATTCTAAGACCTAATTTGATGTGTGAATTGCATGTATTGCATTTTTTCAGTTCTAAGGTAGGAAAACTATTAGTTCTCTAACAGGCGAGTAAGTCTGTGATTACACCTTGGGGCGTGTTCCTGACATTGCCACTGCTGCACTGCTGAACAGTGGCTTTGTGGATACCACTGAATGCATTATGGCTTTGGATTAGCCTATAAGAACTGGGTATGCAGTAAATGCATGATGCCTCACAAACTGGGCTATTCCAGAGCGTCTATGTCAGAAATTAATGCTATCACTAAGGCTCTTAAGTGTTACAAATCTTGATGTGGTTATGTCTACTGAAGAATACATGAACCTAAGCACTTCCTTACCTCTTACATCATTTCTGTGTTTTTGTATACAGTGTTTTCTGACTCCACAGTCATGCCTAAAACTGTGAAGTTCTTCTGTCATTAGGCCTGAGTGTGACACTCAGGAGCTGTTTACACGCTCCGAGCAGAGCAGGACTGTTACCTCACTTTGGGTGAACATAAAATCTGCATTAGTGAAACCTAGGATCATGTATATGAACAATTTGCTGTTAGACCCCTTAGTTCTGAGAAGGAAAAGGGCAGGGCCTTTTTGTACTTCCTCTTTCGTAGCTGTATATATTTTTATGTTATTTCTTCAGGAAAACATCCCTCATGGCCTAAAAGATTTTGTAAAATATGCTAACCTATACAGTGTACAGTATGGCAGAATGTAATTTGTACTCATGAAGATAAATATATCCAGTTGCTGAAGGCATGGTGTTTTTGTGTCAGCTGGTACTGTCTGAAAGAACTATAATATTTTTTGAGAGGAGTAGTTAAAATGTTAGAATAGAGCCCTGGCTGGTATGGCTCAGTAGATTGAGTGCCGGCCTGGGAACCAAAGGGTCACCGGTTTGATTCCCAGTCAGGGCACATGCCTGGGTTGTGGGCCAGGTCACCAGTACAGGACACATGAGAGGCAACCACACACTGATGTTTCTTGCCCTCTCCTTCTCCCTCCTTTCCCCTCTCTCTAAAAATAAATAAATGAAATCTTTAAAAAAATGTTAGAATAGAAATTTTTTAGACTAGATAAGAGTATTCCAATATATAAATAACCAGAGAATTTTAATCAGATAAGAGAAGTTTGGACAATTTTTCTCAACTTATATCCAGTTTTGTTTTGAATTCTGCTTATTAAGATAAATTTTATTTTAGAGCTCAACATACTGCGTGAACTTTCCTCTTTGGTAATTTTTTTTTTAAACAACAGAATGAATCCTGACAGATTTTTAAATGTAGACAATTATATTAATGAAATATGTCTTGAAGAGTAAGTAAAGGTGATTGGAACAATTTAAAACACAAGCACAGTTAGTATTTGTTGAAAAGTCTAACTGGTCGTGGTGATGTCAGGTATTCAGCAAAATGTCAGCGTATGCTCAGTATTTCTAAAGTTGGAATTCTAAGGTGGCAGCATTATTTTTCCCTTACGGTTTTTGCCTTTTTAGTGCCTAAGCATGTAATAATTCTCAACTCTCTAATTTCTATTAGAAGATTTGTGCCTGTGAGAAATTTTTTGGATATCTTCAGGTAGCACTGGGACCTTTACCCCTTCTCACTCTGGCCGAACTCATGACAGAAAGAATGAGGCCTGGTGAGGCATTAATTCATTCAGCAAGCAAGTTGCAGCCCCGGCTCCGTACAAAGCACTGCGAAGTGTTGCTGAAAGGTGTTAACACACGGAGAAGAAGGATAGGCTGCACATGGAGGGGCGACATGGCACCTCACCTGAAGAATTCATGGGATGGATAGAGTGACACAGCTGAGTGAGGCCCATGCAGGAAGAACATAGCAGAGACGTGGAAGTGTGGGGCTTCTTTAGGGAAGAGGGACCCGGTCAAAGACAGTCATTGGAAGCAAAGCCAGGTGCGTAGGTTGGGGCCAGATTTGTGATCCTGATAATTTTGAAGTTGGGGGTGTCTACGTTGTCGAATTCAGGAGGAGCAGACAGAAGGCTGTGCAGCCTGCTGGGCAGTCCCTGTGCCCTGAGTTAGACAGACCAGGTTTTCATCCCAGATTCTCGATTTATTAGTTACTCAGTCCACACCTCTCTGAGCCTCAGTTTCTTCTTTAAAATGAGAATAATAGCAGAACCTAAAGCAATAGATTGCTGAGCGAATTGAATGGAAACTCTTAGAATAGCACCTGGCATTCAGAATGTGGTCAGCCAATCAGAACACCTCCCCTCGCTTCCAAGGCCAGGTCTCCTCCTGCCTCCTTCCTCAAGCCTCTTTGTGTCCCTTCCGTTCTTCTCACTTCGCATCACCCACAGTGGCCTCCATTCAGTTCCTCACGCATGCCAACCTCTTCCTGACCTAAGGGCCTCTGTACTCACTGTGCCTTCTAGAACATACTTTCCCCAGCACTCTTCAAGGCCAACTGTGTCTCCTTTAGGTTTTAACATAAATGTCACTGCCCCAAACAGAAAGGTTACCCTGACTGCCCCCTACAGTGACACCTCTCCAACCATATACTTTCTAACACTTTATCCTGTGTGTTTCCTTCACTGTCTTCATCAGAGTCTCTAGTTATCTTATTTTGTTTTTATTTATTTATTATAATATGTAAAATTATATTATAATATACAGTATATAAGAACAGAGTGATTTATTACATCAATATCTATCGAATAAATGTTAGTAATAGTAGTTGGTTTTTTCATCCACATGGAAAGCTGATAAGGTCCTGAGATATTTTGGACTGAGGTGGGCAAATTAAATGCCAGAGAACAAATATTTTAGCTTTGTAGGCCAAACAGCCTGTGTTACAACTACTCAGCTCTGCCATTATAATGCAGAAGCAACCACAGACAATGATCAATGAATGAAGCCTAGCTGTGTTCCAATAAAACTCTTTTTAGAAAAACAAGTGGCAACCTTGTGGGCCATATTTTGCTGACTGACTGACTGCTCTTTTAGAGAATCACCAGTCTTTGAAATGATCAGATCCATTCCTTTACTTCTTTATTCAATATTCGTTAAGCTATTCAACAAAGATTCTCTGAGGACCCATAATGGACCAGGTGCTGTTCTCTGTGTTCAGGATGCACTGAAGACCCCTTATGGGTCAGATACTGGTCTGTAGGTCTTTGTGGAGACACAAAGATAAACTGGTAATTACAACAGACAGAGGGAAGTATGTGATAGACACAGGAGGATGGGTGCATACAACTCAGCTCAGGCAGACAGGGGCTCTAGAAAGCTTCTCTAAATGATTTTTATTGAATTTATTGGGGTGATATTGGTTAATAATACTGTATAGGTTTCAGGTATACAATTCTTAATACATCATCTCTATATTGTATTATGTGTTCACTATGCAAAGTCAGGCCTCTTTCTATCACCATTTATCCCCTCTTTACCCTCTTCTACCTCCCCCCAATCCCCTTCCCTCTAATAATCCCCATACTGTTATCTGTATCTATGAGGGTTTTTTTTTTTTTTTGCTTAATCCCTTTAAGTGTTTTACTCAGCCAACCAACTGCCCTGCCCTCTGACAGCTGTCAGTCTGTTTTCTGTATTTATGAATCTGTTTCTGTTTTGTTTGTTAGTTTATTTTGTTTATTAGATTCCATATTTAAGTGAAGTCATATGGTATTTTTCTTTCTCTGACTGGTTTATTTCACTTAGCATAGCTCCCTATGTCCATCCATGCTGTTGCAAAAGGTAAGATTTCCTTCTTTTTATGGCTGAGTAGTATTTCGTTGAGTAAATGTATCACTGTTTTTTTATCCACTCATTTACTTATGGGCACTTGGGCTATTTCCAAGTCTTGGTTTTTGTAAAATAAACAACACTGCAATGGACATAGGGATGCATATATTCTTTTGAATTAGTGTTGCAGGTATCTTTGGATATGTTCCCAGAAGAGGAATTGTTGGGTCATAAGGCAATTCCATTTTTAATTTTTTTAAGAAACTCAATACTGTTCTTTACTGTGGCTGCACTAGTCTTTATTCTCCCCAATAGTGCATGAGAGTTCCCCGTCTCCATATCCTCACCAATGCTTGTTGTTTATAGATACATCGATGATAACTATTCTGACAGGTATGAGGTGATACCTGATTGTGGTTTTAATTTGCATTTCTCTGATGATTATTGATGCTGAACATCGTTTCATATGTATATTGGCCATCTAAATGTCTTCTTTGGAGAAGTGTCTATCACCTGATAGAGGTGATCACCTCTATCACCTTTACCTATTTTTTAATTGGGTTGTCTGCTCTTTTGGTGTTGAGTTTTATAAATTCTTTATGAATTTTGGATATTTACACCTTATCAGATGTATCACCAGCAACTACGTTCTCCCATTCAGTGGATTATCTTTTCATTTTGTTGATGGTTTCTTTTGCTGTGCAAAAATGTTTTTGTTTGATGTAGTCTGATTTTTTTTTATTTTTTCTTTTCTTTCCCTTGCCCAGGGTTAAATATCAGAAAAAAATATTACTATGAGAAATGTCTGAGATTTTATTATCTGTGTTTTTTTTTAAAGATTTTTATGGTTTCAAGTCTAACATTTAAGTCTTTAATCTATTTTGAGTTTATTCTTGTGTATGGAAGAAGGTGGTCTGGTTTTATTTATTTATTTTTGCATGTATCTGTCCAATTTTACCAACACCATTTATTGAATAGACTATCTTTACCCCATTGTATGTTCTTGACTCTTTTGTCAAATATTAATTGACCATAAGGCATGGGTTTATTTCTGGGCTCTCTATTCTGTTCCATTGGTTTCTGTGTCTATTTTTAAGCCATGCTGTTTTGATCACTGAGGTCTTGTAGTATAGTTTGACATCAGGAAGTGTGGTTCCTCCAACTTTGTTCTTCTTTCTCAAGATCACTGTGACTATTTGGGGGGTCTTTTGTGGTTCCATATAAATTTTTGGAATATTTGTTCTAGTTCTGTGAAATATGCCATTGGTAACTTGATAGGAATTGCATTGAATCTATAGGTTGTGGGGGATAGTATGGATATTTTAATGATGTTAATTATTTCTATCCATGAACACAGTATATACTTCCACTTATTTGTATTATTTTGAATTTCTTTCTTAAGAGTCTTATAATTTTCTGAGTACAGGTCTTTTACATTCTTGGTTAAATTTATTCCAAGGTATTTTATTTTTTTGAAGCAATTGTAAATGGTATAGTTTTCTTAGTTTCCCTTTCCAATACTTTATTATTGGTATATAAAAATGTAACTGATTTCTGGATATTTATTTTGTATCCTGCTACTTTACTGAATTCATTCATTAGCTCTAGTAGTTTTTCTGGTGGAATCTTTAGGGTTCTCTGTGTACAGTGTCATGTCATCTGCAAATAATGACTGTTTTTACTTCCTTCTTTCTGATTTGGATGACTTTCATTTCTTCTTCTTGTCTGATTGCTGTGGCTAGAACTTCCAGTACTATGTTGAAAAGAGTGGTAAAAAATGGACATCCCTGTCTTGTTCCTATTTTCAGGGAAACTATCGTAGTTTTTGTCCATTGAGTGTGATGTTGGCTATGGGTTTGTCATATATGACCTTCATTACACGGAGGTATATTCCTTTTATTCTCAGTTTACTGAGTATTTGTCATAAGTGGGCGCTGGATATTATCAAATACTTTTCCTGTATCTATTGATATCATCATGTATTTTTATCCTTCATTTTGTTTATGTGATGTATCGTGTTTATCAACTTGTGGATATTGTACCAACCTTGCATTCATAGAATAAATCTCACGTGATCATGGTGTATGATCTTTTGGATCTATTTCTGGACCTGGTTTACTAATATTTTGTTGAAAGTTTTAGCATCTGTGTTTATTAGGGGTATTGGCTTATAATTTTTTCTTTGTAGTACCTTCATCTGGCTTTAAAATTAGGATAATGCCAACTTCATAAAATGAGCTTGGGAGGCTTTCTTCCTCATGAATTGTTTGGAATAACTTGAGAAAGATAGGTGTTATTTCTTCTTAGAATGTTTGGTAAAATTCACCTTTGAAGCCATCCAGCCCAGGACTTTTGTTGATTGGGAGTTTTTGTTACTGCTTCAATTTCATTAGTTGAAACTGGTCTATTCAGTTTTTCTGATTCTTCCTAATTCAGGTTTGGAAGATTGATGTTTCTAAGAATTTATCTATTCATTTAAATCACCCAATTTGTTGGCATATAGTTGTTCATAA
Source organism: Mormoops blainvillei (assembly GCA_004026545.1). Taxonomy (NCBI): domain Eukaryota; kingdom Metazoa; phylum Chordata; class Mammalia; order Chiroptera; family Mormoopidae; genus Mormoops; species Mormoops blainvillei. The sequence goes on along the minus strand of PVJD01002999.1, from coordinate 63,708 downwards.
TATTTCTTATAATCCTCTGTATTTCTGCAGTGTTGCTTGTTATTTCTCATCTTTCATTTCTGATTTTATTTATTTGAGTCCTCTCTTTTTCTTGATATGTCTGGTTATAGGTTTCTCAATCTTACTTATTTTTTCAAAGAACCAGCTCTTGGTTTCATTGATGTATTATATTTTTTTTACACTCTATTTCATTTATTTCTTCTCTGGTCTTCATTTTTTCCTTCCTTCTACTCAATTTGGGCTTGTTTGTTGTTCTTTCTTATTTTCTTTAGGTGTAAAATTAATTGCTTATTTCACATTTTTCTTGTTTCTTGAGATAGGCCTATTATGCTATGAATTTCCCTTTTAGGACTGCTCTTGCTGTGTCCAGAGATTTTGGGTTGTTGTGTTCGCATTTTCATTTGTTTCAAGGTGTCTTTTTATTTGTTTCTTGAGTTCACAGTTAACCCATTCATTGTTTAGTAACATGTTACTATGTAGCTTCTGTGTCTTTGTGTGTTTTTCAGTTTTTCTTGTGTGATTGATTTCTAATATCATAGTATTGTGGTCAGAGAAGATGCTTAATTTAATTTCAGTCTTCTTAAATTCACTGAAACTTGTTTTGTGGCCTAATATGTGGAATCTCCTAGATAATGTTCCATGTATAATTGAAAAGATTGTATTTTCTGCTGTATTAGGGTGAAATGCTCTAAGAAATCAATTAAATACATCAGGTCTAGTGTTTCTTTTAAGACCACTGTCTCCTTGTTGATTTTCTGTCTGGAAGATATATCCATGGAAGTAAATGGGTTGTTAAAATCTCTGACTATGACTGCATTTCTGGCAATCTCTCCCTTTATGTCCATCAAGGTTTGCTTCACATATTTAGGTGCTCCTATGTTGGGTGTGTAAAAGTTTACTAGGGTTATATCCTCTTATTGGATTGTTCCCATTATCATTATGTAGTGTCCTTCTTTGTCTCTTACTATAGTCTTGGATTTAAAGTCTATTTTGTGGGATATAAGCACTGTTATCCCAATTTTTTCCCTTTCCCATTAATATGAAATATCTTTTTCCATCCCTTTACTTTTAGCCTGTGTGTATCTTTCAATCTGAAATGGGTCTCTTGGAGGCAGCATATATATGGATGTTGTTTTGCAATCCATTCAGCTATCCTCTGTCTTTTGGTCATAGCATTTAAGCCATTTACACGTAAGGTGGTTACTGATAGATTTGTATGTAGTCCCATTTTATTGTTAGACTGTTTTCCTCTGTTTTCTTTTTCTCCTTCCTCCTTCTTTTTCTCCATCCTCCTCCTCCTCCTCCTCTTTCTCCTTCAAGAAGCTCTTTAACATTTGTTGCAGTATTGGTTTGTTGTTAACAAACTCCTTTAGCTTTGTCTTGTCTAGGAAGCTCCTTATTTCTCCTTCAATTTAAAATGGTAGCCTTACTGGGTAAAGTAGCCTTGGTTGTAGATCCTTACTTTGCATCACCTTGAATATTTCACGCCACTCCCTTCTGGCCTTGAAATGTTTCTTTTGAGTATTCAGATACCAGTGTAATTGGTGTTCCCTGGCATGTATATACTTTTTTTTCTTGTGGCTTTTAGGATTCTCTCCTTGCCTTTAAACCTGGTCATTTTAGTGAAGATGTCTCTCGGTGTAGGCCTCTTTGGGTCTGCCTTATTTGGGACTCTCTGAGCTTCCTAGACTTGTGTATGTGTGTTTTTCCTTCATCAGATTAAGGATGGTTTTGGTCATTTATTCTTCAAATAGGTTCTTAATCCCTTGTTCCTCTCTTCTCCTTCTGGTATTCCCATGATGCGGATGTTATGTTGTTGTGCTTCTTGTTGTCCAGAATGTTTCTGAAGCTCTCCTCATTTTTTAAAATTCTCTCTTCTTTCTGCTCCTCTGCCTGGGTGTTTTTCCACTTTGGCTTCCAAAACACTAATTTGATCCTCTGCTTCATCTAACCTATTGTTTAACCCTTCCAGTGTATTATTTATTTCAGATATTGCATTCTTTATTACTGACTGGTTCTTTTTTATGATCTCTATGCCTTTTTTCACACTGTTGAGTCTCCTTATAATCATTACTCTAAACTGTCTATCTGATAAATTGCTTGCCTCCATTTCATCTAGTTCTTCTGGAGAATTCTCTAGTTCTTTCATTAGAGGTCTTTTTTTTTTTTTTATCTTCCCATTTTGGCTGCTTCTTTGTATTTTTCACCTTAGCTGTTAAACTAACAGCTCTTAAGATGATCAGTTGTTAAACTAATCAGTCTGTGATCTGTAGCCTGGCCTAAGCTCCACAAGGTGGGTCAGAGAAATTCCTGCAGGTGGGGCTATAGCTTCCCCTCAGGCTGATGCCACTTGGAGAGGAGTCCTCTGCCTGGGAAAGGTGGCTTCTGCAGCATGGGGAATGACTCAGAACAGGAATCCTGGACACTGTTCCTTCAGTTCTCTCCCCAGAGCCACCAACTCCAGATGATCCTCAAGTGTCTCTAGTCCACTCTACCTTCCCTCTACCAGAGCCCAGGGTAAGTGACTGCATACAAAATTTTGTGTGTTAACTCTTAAGAGTCTCTCCTTGTCTCCAGCCATCTCTTCCTCTCAGACAGAAACCCTGTTGCTTTTAACAGCTGGATGTTATCTGGGTTCCTTTCTGGTTTTGATGCTATAAGCTGGGGAGCTCAGCTTGGAGTTTGGACCCCAAATTTCTCAGGAAGATCCCCCCAGGAGTCCAGCCAGCCCTCTCTCATCTCCTACACACTGCCCACCACTATTTTTGTAGTGAACTGGTTTCTTCTGTCTGTCCTTGGTATAAGGCTTCTCTCCAGCTATTGTTCAATTGGTTTTTCTGGATGATTTCTCTGCAATTTGTTGTAATTCCAGATTGGTTCTGGGGGGAGGTTAGGGTGTAGCTTCTGCTTCCTTCTCTGCCATCTTGAACCCTTCCTCAGAATGTCTGTCAGTGTGCATTTAAAAAAAAAACCCTCAAAACGGGTGAATTTTTGTGTAACCATTTTATTGTTGAAGGTGGAAGAAAATATGCAACATTTTTGGCATATTATGCTTTATTTCAAGAAAGGTAGAAACATAAACGAAACACCAAAAAAAGATTTGTGCAGTATGTAAGAATGTGCTGTGGCTGTTCGAATGTGTCAAAAGTAGTTTGTGCATCCTGGAGATTTCTGCTGAACAATGCTCCATGGTCATGTAGACTAATTGAAATTGATAGCAATCAAATTGAGACATTAATTGAGAACAATCAACACTGTACCATGTGGGAGATAGTCAACATACTCAAAATATCAAAGTCAATAAAGTTGTTGGTGAAAATGAAAAATGTGTCTTTTATTTAATGGAAAAAAAACCCATATGGACTTTTTGGCCAACCCAATATTTAACCCTTGTTCTAGAGATTTCACCTGTTCTTTCATTTGGGGCATGTTTCTTTGTCTTTCCATTTGGCTACCTCTTTTTTTTGTTTGTTTCTAGGTATTAGAAACAAACAAAATGTGCACGTGTGAACAATAACAACTTCACTGTACTAATCAGTAGGAGCAGTAGATGCTGTTGAGTGAGCATGTGTACTGTATGGCTGTCACATAGCATAGATCTGCTATGTCTCCCAGTCTTGGTAGGGCGCTCTTATGTTGTAGGTGTCCTGTGGGATCCAGTGGCACAGTCTTCTTGATCACCTGGGCTGGGCGGTCCAGGAGTGTCCAGTATGTGGGTTATGTTCACCCTCCTGTCATAACTGAGCCTTAATTTCTATTGGCTTGTTAGTGTGTGGGGTCAGCCCTTAGGCTGGGTGACTGTAAGGATCAACCCATACCTCAATGTACAGCCTGCTGTGCAGGTGCTGACCACACAAAAAGGAATTTGCCTCTGCAAGGTCTGGTACCTGCTAAGATCTCCCTTTGGGTATGCTACTTGTGAAGCTAATTGGATCCTGCTCTGATGTTGTCTGAAGCTGGCCACTGGGTTTGTCTGTTTTGGAGCCTCTTGGGAAGGACATGAGTGCAGTGGTATAGGTCAATGTCAGATGCTTTCTGTCATTGGCCCTGGGAAACATGTTTGGAGTTACAAAGTGATCCACAGTTTATGGCCACCTCTGCTGGGCCTGGGTATGTGTGGGAAGGACCAAGCTGTGCACCAAGGCCAGCTTTCACCAGCACTTGAAAAAGGGCAGGTCCACAAAAAAGCCCAAGGTACCTCTAGATTTGCTTCTGCCTGCCTCTGTCTGCTGGCTGCCTGTTAGACTCAGTCAGTGAAAGAGGCTCTGTTGGTAATCAAAGTTGCATGTAGAAGATTCTCAGTGAGTCACCAGGTTGGGGTGAGTGGTGTTCACCAGAATGATACAGGTTCAACCTCGGTGCCAGGGTTTGGTCTGAGGCCACTCAGCAGAAGTTCTAGTGCATACCAAGTCTAGTGCCTCCTGTTGGGTGCCTTCAGTACTTAGGGTGGGGCAGGGCCTCAGGAAATCATCAAGGCGAAGGCAGTGAGTTTACGAGGCCAAAAACAGACCAAGATTTGGCCATGTAAAAGGAGGGCTCTGTATAGGTCTGACATGCAAGGGCAAAATGGCTCCCATCCTAGAGCCATACACCTTAGTCTGTTCCAGATTCTTTCTGGAGTCCCAGCTCAGCAGGGTAGGAGTCACATGGGTGGGACTAGTGGATATCTAGTGAGGGGGAGAGCCAGTTAGTCTTGGGGGAATGAGGGAGGAGTGGCCCTTACCCTCAAGCCACAAAACTTTGTCTCTGACATCATCTGAGTCACCCTGGACCTCTATACCTCTGCCTCTCTATACTCCTGCCTGAGCAGCTGACTCCTCAGCAGGGTGTGAGCTCCACAGGGTGAAATGACAGGGAATCTAGAAGGTGGGGCTATTGCTGTCCCACAGACTGATGCTGTAGGGAAGGGAGTGCTCCATCCAAGAAAGATGGCATCTGCAGTATGGGAAAGGGACTCTGCCCAGGGATCCTCACAACTGTCCCTTTAGCTCTTTCCCCAGAACCTACAAACACTAGTCTCTTCTTGCACTACTCAAATTCACTCTACCCTCCCTCCACTGGAGTCTGGGGTGAGTGACTTCAAATAAGATTATGGGCATTGACTCTCTAAGGGGGTGCCTGTATCTTTAGCAGACTCCTGTCTCTCACTGGCAGACAGAAGCCCTGTTGTTTTTCACAACCAAGTATTATGTGGGTACTTCTCAGCACTGGTGCTCTAGGCTAGGGAGCCCAATGTGGCGCTGAGACCCTGTCTTCCTCAGGGAAACCTTTACAGCTCAGATATCCCACCAGAATCTCAGTTACTGCCCAGGGAGTGCGGCCAGCCCTTTTCACACCTCTGACTTTCCTACCAGTCTGTATGTGGCTTCTGTCAATTCTTGGTTATAAGACTTCTGTTCAGCTAGTCTTTAGTTGGTTATTCAGGTTAATTCTTCTATATTTTAGTTTTAATTCTAGTTCAGTCCTGGGAGGAGGTGAGTGTAGCTTCTACCTACTCTGTCGACATCTTCGATCTTGGAAGGATAAATAAGAATTTGCCAGGCTGAGAAGGAATAAAGTTTGGGTATACAAGGTCTGTATAATATTAGCCATTGTTACTATAACAAGGACAGTTTGCACTACATGGATGTAGCCTGGCAGCCAAGGAGAGTGGACTGGAATGTGCACGTGTGAACAATAACAACTTCACTGTACTAATCAGTAGGAGCAGTAGATGCTGTTGAGTGAGCATGTGTACTGTACGGCTGTCTCATTCAAAATGATGGAGAGAGTAGAGCAATGAATCTGCATCCAGCTTTGCCTTAAGCTTGAACATTTCTCCATGGAAACTATTTGGGTGATTCAGAAATCCACAGCTATGGCAACATGACAGCTTCATCATGACAATGCACCCACTCATGCATCACATCTCATGCAGAGTTTTTTGGCAAAACATCAAATCACCCAGGTGACTCAGCCCCTCTACAGCCCAGATTTGGAGCTCTGCAACTCCTGGCTTTCCCCCAAACTAAAATCACCTTTGAAAAGAGATTTCAGACCATTGATGAGATTCAGGAAAATATGATGGGGCAGCTAATGGCAACTGGGAACTGTGTGAAGTCCCAAGGTGTCTGCTTTGAAGGGGACTGAGTCGTCATTGTCTTATGTACAATGTTTCTTGTTTCTTGTGTCTTCTTCAATAAATGTCTCTATTTTTCATATTGCTTGGCTGGGTATCTTCTGGACAGAACTTGTCTACCTGCCAGAGAGAGAGGTCATCAGTTCAGGTTTTTTTGATCTCTTGTAGGGGCTGATGACTCAGTAGAGAACACTTTGTGGGTATTTTGTGGTGAGCACTGGGAAGGTATTTTGTAGGATTAGGTGGCGGTGGACATTTAGTTACTTGACACATGCTAAGTTTGAGGTTCCTGGGAGACACTTAGGCAGAAATTTTGAAAAGGCAGGATTTGGAGCTGGAAAGAATTCTGAGCCAAAGATAAAGTGTCCTTACCCCATAGATGGGAGGTGAACCCATGAGAAATTGATGAACACTTTCAGGGACAGAGGGGATGGAGGAAGGAAAAGGTCAATAGGGAAACTTTGTCCCCACATTTAAGGAGTAAATGGAGAAAGGATGCTGTAAGAGACAGAGCACTGTAAGGTGGGCAAGACGGGGGCCCCAGGAAAATTTAGTGTTTTGAATATAAGAAAGAGGGAGTTTCCAAATTAGAATATGCTCAAAACTGCCTTACAGAAGAAGGGACAAGTAAAAATGCAAAGAGACCATTGGGATTGGAAATTAGGAAGCAGTTGGTGACCTAGTTTTGAAAGAACAATTTTAGTAAAATGCAGGGGTGGAACTCACATATTAGTAGATTGAAAAGTGAATGAAAAGTGTGGAAGTGGAAGAAATGAGAATAGACTGCTGCTTCTAAAAATGTACAGATGGAGAAAACAGCCGTCCGTGCCAGCTGGAGGGGAGGCAGGGTTGAGTTCTGCTTTGTTTTTGAGAGCATGGTGGGAGAGATTGGAACTAGTTGGAAATGTGAGAGGGAGAATGTCCTGTGAAGAGAAGTTGGGTGGTGATAACTGTTAGAACAAGATCTCCAGGAGGACCGTAAATAATGACACTGAGGTCACATATGAAAGGGTGACCTTGGAATAGAATTTGAATACTGATTCCCCTAAGACCCAAGAGGAAAGGAATAGATGGAAAACAGGGTGGGCAAAGTGTTGATTCCTATGTTAAGAATGAGAAGAGTTGATTGACATTACCTAAGTGTCATTTCACTATTTTCATTACTATTTTACTTATTTTATGAGAACTATAGTATCTCCCAAGGAAGATTTGAAGCGGGTAGGAAAGCATCCCTGTAAGACAAACAGGTGAATTATTGAGATGGCAAAAGGGAATGTGGCCTAACTTCAGTTCCTAAATGACACTGGATGACCTTGGGACCCATCTTGGAGGCTGAAGAGGCACTGTTTAATTTGTTCTGCATATTGTTGAAATGGACCTTGACAATGCCTGTATTTTCACTGTGCATTTAGCAAACAAAGCTGTTCTATCTTTGGCTTCCTTTCATTGCAACTGAGCATGCCTAATAATGCCCTGGGGAAATTTATTAAAAAATGCAAGCTTCCTCAGTCCGGACCCGGAGAGTCAGCTTCTGTGGCTCTGGGGTGGAACACAGGCATAACAACTATTCTTTTCTTTATTTGAACAAAGACTGTGTATTAATAAATATTAATTGAGTACCTACAGTGGGTTAAGTTGTTCTAGGCACTAAGGACACAACCACGAACAAGATAGAGGAGACCCCGAAGGCAATTATGATACATTGTGAGTGAATGCTGTCATGGCAAAGGCTTCTGAGCTCAGGAGAACATAAGAGGGGAATCTCACCCAGGAAAGTTTCTCAGATGCAAAATGGTATGAAGGGCTAAAAATGTAAGGTGTGGGGTGAGGGATGAGGAAATGGTTGGAGTGGAAGAAAGGATATTCCAGGCAGAGGCCAAGGTACCGGTGACAATTAGTGTGACTGGAATGTAGAGTATCAGGAAAGGATGAGAAAAAAGACCAAAGATTGTGATGACCCGGCAAGATGTGTTAAAGAATAGGAAGATGGTGCCATTAAAGGCTATTAAGCCAGGGATTGATTTGATCATATTTCATTTTTTAAAATATCGGTTAGACTAAAGTTTGGAGAATGGATTGAGGGACAGGAATGAGTTGTGGGAGGGATAGAAGGATTGGAAACATCAACCCTTTAGAAAGCTGTTGCCATAAACCAGAGATGATAGTCCATCTGAGGTGGTAGTAGTGGTGTGAGTATGTGTGTGGGGAGGGTGGAATAGAAGTAGATGGGTTTTAGGAGGTGGATTTGACCAACTCCAGAATAGATTGGAAGGGAAAACAATCAAAGAATAAAAAGCAAGGAACAGTAATGTTAACCCTAGATCAATCCTACAGGCAAAAATCCACTGCTAATGCCAGTATGACTCAGCTGATTCATTTGTTAGCTTTTTAAAAATGGTAGTAAAGATGAGGATGAGTAATCTAGATATTTTTGTCCTGTTACCGTTCACCTTGGCTGTTGTGGAATCTTAAGACATCCATCTGATTTACCATTGTATGGGAGTACCCAGAACAAAGTTTGTCTTCCTGGATTTATATAGTATGGAAAGGGGCTATATCCTTATCTTTATACATTCTTCTCCTTCCTTAATCCAAAGCTATATAGGAACATAACTTCAAAGCATAGGTTCAGAAGTCAGAGTACTAAGTGGTTTGGGTAGGCAGAGTCTCACACTGGAGTGAGGAAAGGGATCATGCAATAAGTATATTCTGTTTACCTGTGCGTTAGACTTTCTATTTCAAGATGCCTTCTGTGGGCTTTATCGACTACATGTTGTGCTTCTAGAACTCCCTTCATTTTCCTCCTGGGGTGGATCCATGTGTTCTGGCCCTTTGGTTTCCTTGTTTGTTTTGCTGGTACATCCCTAGTAATTTCCCAAAAGAGAGTTCAAGGAATGCACACTAGCTCTTTTGGCATTTTTAAAGCTGTCTGTAGTCTGCATTTACTAGATTAAATATAATTTTCTAGATTGAAAATGAGTTTCTTTTAAAACATAAAGATTTCTGGTGTTGCTCAAAAGAAACCTGATGCCAGTCTGAGAAATATATATATATATATATTTTGTAGGAGACCCTATTTCTTTCCTCTCTGAAAGATTTACAATCTTCTCTTATCCTTGGCGTTTTAAAAATTCCCAGGTGTGGCCCTGGCCAGTTACCTTAGTTTGTTGTGAATTTGTTCCCCAGTCCAGACACATAGGAGAAGCAACCAACAAATACATAAGTGGAACAACAAATCAATCTCTCTCTCTCTCTCCCCGCCACCTCCCCCCTCCTCCCTCAGTCTCTTTTTCTCTAAAAAAATAAATAAGTAAAAATTCCCAGGGGTGTGTGTGTGCTGTTTGCATGCATGTGTGTGCCAGGAAAGAAAAGAAAAGAAAGAGAGGGACAGAGAGATGACAGAGAAAGAAAGTGAATGGGAGACAGAAACAGAGAGACTCAGGGAGAGGGGGAGGGATTGATTGATCTTGCTCAGCAGTTGTGAAACTCAGCTTGAAGACTTGTGTCTCCTTTCAGTTTTGGGCAATAAATCATCTTGTCTTCTCACTTGTCAATTTCTACTTCTCTGTTTTTCTTCCTAGAATTTCTACTGTTTGGTTGTTGGACCTCCCAAAGTGATTTATTTCTCACACTTCTGTTGAGTTGTTGTGTTGGTATTTTTAATTTCAAAAATCTTTCATGGTTCCTGACTACTTTTTCATAGCATATTGTTCTTTATTTTATTGTTGCAATTTTTCCCTAAATTTCTCTGAGGATTTTTTAAAATATATATTTTGTTACTTGAATTTTCTCTATATCCTCAGGGGCAGTTTTTCTTTGTGTTTTAAAATGTTTTGTTGTTTATTTTGTGCTGGAAGATTTTCTGAAATTCTTTGTGATCATACGCTTTTATTATTGAGTTGGATGAACTTGGAGTTCATTTGCTGAAATTCATTTTTTAATTAAATTTATTGGGGTGACATTGGTTTCAAGTGTGCAATTCTGTAATACATAGTCTGTATATTGCATCGGAGGCCCACTCTATCACCGTGTATTTGACTCCTTTACCTTTACTATCCCCCCACACCCCTCCCTCTGATGACCACCATGCTGTTATCACTGTCTGTGAGTTTTTGTTTTTCTTGTTTGTTCATTTGTTGCTTTCCATTGTATAGCCCACATGAGGGAAATCATATGGTTCTTAACTTTTTATGTCTGACTTCCTTCACTTAGCGTGATATTCTCAAGGTCCATCCATGTGGTCGCAATGGCAGTATTTCACTCAAAGTCTTTAGAAGTCTATTTCCTCTCCCCTAGGGCTTGGCAGGAGGTGGGGAGGTGGGAGGTAAATACCTTGGTGCTGGACACTGCATTTCTCAGTCCACTCTCCCTGCTCGCTCTTTTGGGTCTGCGCGCTGCACCCTGGCTGTCCGGGCTGAGAGGTCAGCAGGCTGCTTGCCGTCCTGCCCTATCGCTCTCACACCTGCTGCGGGCTGCACTCCTCCTCTGCCCGTCACCGGCGGCGCGGGCACCGTCTGTGTTGTGTGCTCCAGAAACTGCTGGAATAGCTGGCTCAGCATGTACCTGTCTCTGCTGTCTCTGTTGTTTGAGGTTCAAATGTGTAAAGCGCTTAACAGAGAGAACTCAATAAATGTTTAGCTATTATTATTATTCGTCGTATCTCTTAACATTGAATTATTTCATTTTAAGGCATCTTTGATTAGAGATGTGTTCTGTCTCCTGCCTTGAGCTGCATTCTCCTTACATCGAGTTGGTGTTGCTAGCCAGTGCCTCTCAGGGGCTGTTTGGGGTTGTGAAAGCATGGAAAAGACATGCTATGTCATCGTATAATTTTCTGATTGTTTTCCTAGCAAATAGAGCAAGTCCTTTACTTTTCCTTCTGTTTTGAAATGCTAAAGCCATTCATCAGAAAACAGATGATTTAACTGTATTGGCTCATAAAAATGTTTCTTTGGACGAGTTTTGAGCCTCTGATGATTTCCCTGAGAATTGCTAATGTAAACAGGATCCAGGTCTTTATCAATCCACATTTATAACACAGCAGATTGGCAGCATCAGTAGATTTATGATCAGTTCAAAATAATGGGCCAACTCTTCTACTTCTGTCAGATGTGCTGAGTCAAGGTCACCTGGACTTGACATATCTTTTTAAACAGCTTCTATTTATAAGTAGACCTGTCCAGCAACAAAAGTATGGCATGGGCAGTACTTAACTTATTGTACCGCCTGCTCATTTCCTTCTGTCTGTAGCACTCTTCCTGACCCCCCTCCCCCATTCCCCTCCCTTCCACCCAGGCTTTGATTCATCGATACACGGACTGACTGAATAGGTACAGGCCAACTCTCCCTAGTGGTTGTTTTATTCTGATACTATGTAAAGCAAGTCACTGCCTACTAGTGAATCTCCAGATTAAATGCAGTCACTTTAGATGACAAAGGAGTTCTAAAAGAAATGCAAATGAAAATCCCCAGATCCCAGTTATTCTAATAATCTAATTCTGATCTCATTTTTTTAGATTCCTATAAGAAAGTAAAACTCAAGGTGTGGACCTCAATTAAAGATATTGCATAAATAGGTTTATTTGGTTTTGCAGATTATATGTTGCTCATTTAGCACAGGGTTCTGTATTTACCTTGGACCCATCTCTTTAGAACTCAAAAAATAAAAAAAAACCCAAAACACTAGTTTTCACTAGTTTCCCTGTCTGGCCTGGATATTAAATGATGCCGGTGAGTCATCACACAGAGTCAGTTTTTCTTGTACTTATCATTCCCAGATTATGACACCTGTAATGAGGTTAGCAATAGCTTTTTTTGGTATGCTTTTGCCCTCTGCCTCTGGCTAGTGAGTTTTTATCAAAAGCATGGGATCTAAGCCTCCCCTCCATCTGTTCGCACTCTGTTCTGTTCAGGCATCGTGAGTCCACTCTGTTCTTCTTCCTTTGGCATCTTTCTGGGGTTTGCTTTTCTGACAGCAGGATAGCAGGGTGTGTCCCACAGGCTGTCCAGCCGCTGTGTGGGACAGGTTTCCATGGGCTCTCTGACCAAAGCGCCTGGTTATTCCCTGTGAAGTGAGAAGGGTTTTCCTACAGTTCCTACAAGTTGTTTCATTTTCAGGTGTGCATGATCTCAGCATGGCATGGTGTGACTGCGGTGGTTTCCTCTGAGATTTTTCGGGTACATCGGTCTTTTCTTGTTCTAGTCACAAAGAAATCCCCTTTCTCCCTGCCCTGCCCCACTGCAGTCAGTCCGCAAGACCTGCTGATTTTGTAACTTGAATCGGTTGGCTCCGCTCCATCCCTGCTGTCAGACATGGACTTCTCTCCTTCCCTGCTGGAGCCCAGCTGATTTCCCTGCCTCCAGCCTCGCCCTTCTTAGACCTGTCCTCACAGCAAATCAGCCTCTAGTCTCTTGCCTTGAACATTTGTTGGTGGCTCTGCACTGCTGTCAGGAGAGAAGACCTAGAATCTTAATGTTGGCCAAGTTCTTTCAGCCTACCTGTATACCTCCAGACCCGGCTCCTCCGGCTTTCCTCCAGCAGCGTCCTCCCTGAAAGACCTTCCTCCCTTCTCTATTCCTAGTTCTTCTTGCTCTGTTTCTCCTTGATAACTCAGCTCAGTGTACCCCTTCCAGCAGCCCATTCCTTGATCAGCCTAGCCTGGGTTAGGGCTCCCTCACTTCAGCTACCACAACTCTGGCTCTTCCTCTGTCACCGCACTGAGAACACTTAATTGTGATTTTCTGTGTGTGCATCTGATGTTGGTGTTAGCAGGGACTGGGTCCCATTTATTTTTATCTTGCAAGAGCTAGAAAGACATCCGGTATATGTTCATTGGGTGTTTCTTAAACTTAGCTGAATTGAGTCAGCCTAGAGGACCTGCTGCTCTAATCTTCCCTTCCTCCTCCTTCATTTTTATGCTCCTGGAGGCACTTTTCACTCTCTGACCCTCATGCTGGTCTCAAGTGGCTGTGCTACTTGCTGACACTACAAAGGCTTCTATTTTAGTCATCAGTCTTTTGGGTCGAGAAGGGCTGATCTAGTCACCCATTTTCTGCCTAAATTTTTGTATCTTCTGTCTTCTCTATTTTTTCTTTCTAGGAGCTAGTTAACTAGCCAGCTAACTCCTGTGCTTTCTGCCTGTGTCCCTCAAATAACAGCTTTACGGTGATATAATTCATATACCATACAATTCACCCATTTAATGTTTAAGTTCAGTGGCCTGTGAACAGAAGCCTGTTCACAGAGTTATGCAGCCATCACCACAGTCGATTTTAGAACATTTTCATGACTTTAAAAAGAAAGAAACCCTGTCCTCATTATTAGGCACTCCTCATTTTTCCCAAAGCTCAGCCTCTGGCAACCACTAATCTGATATTTGTCTTTATAGATTTGCCTATTCTGGACATTTCATATAAAGGAGTTATGTAATATGTGGTCTTTTGTGTCTAGCTCTTCTCATTTGCCTTAATGTTTTTAAAGGTCATCCAGTTTGTAGCACGTGTCTATATTTCATTCCTGAATTAGTCAGTTCAGGTCATCATAGTAGAATACCACGGACCTGGGGCTTAAGCAACAGAAATTTATTTTCTCCCAGTTTTGTAGGCTAGAAGTCCAAGGATAAGGTGCTGGTAGGATTGGTGTCTGGTGAGGCCTCTCTCCTTGGCTCGTAGATAGCCACCTTTTCCCTGCATCCTCACATGGTCTTTTCTTTGCATGTGGACAGAGAGAGAGATATCTCTGGTTTCTCTTCCTCTTCTTATAAGGACACCAGTCCTACTGTATTAAAGTCCTACCCTTATGACCTCATTTAGCCTTAATTACTTCCTTAAAGCTTTATCTCCAAATACGGTCAGATTGAGGGTTAGGAATTCAACATGTGCGTTTTGGGGAACACACTTCATTCCATAACAAGTCCTTTTTATTACTGAATAATATTCCATTGTGTGGATATATCACTATTTATAATTTCACTACTTCATGGATATTTGGGTTACTTAGTCACTTTTTGGATATTATTAATTACGTTACTATGCACATTTTTGTACAAGTTTTTTTTTGTGTAGATATTTGCTTTTTTTTTTTTTCCTTTTGGATATATCCCTAAGAGTGGGATTGCTGGGTCACATGGTAGATAATTCTATATTTATTTTATTTTTTAAAAGATTTTATTTATTTATTTTTAGAGAGAGGGGAAGGAAGGGAGAAAGAGAGGGAGAGAAACATTGATATAAGAAAGAGACATCAAGCAGTTGCCTCTTGAACATGCCGGGACTAAGACTCGAACCAGTGACCCGTTGCTCTGCAGAACGATGTCCAACCAACTGAGCCATACTGGTCAGGGTGATAATTCTATATTTAATCATTTAAAGAACTGTCCAACTCTTTTCCAAAATAGTCATACCATTTTTATCCCCAGCATCAGTGCTTGAGTGTTCTAATTTCTTAACAACCTCTCCAACATTTATTATCTGCCTTTTGATTCTAGCCATCCCCTTGATGTGAAAATGGCATCTCACTGTGGTTTTGATTTACGTATCCTAATGACTAATGATGTTGAGCATGTGTTCATGCGCTTATTGGAAAATCCATGTGCTTGTTGGATATTTCCATGTCTTCTTTGGAGAAGAGTATATTCAGATCTTTTGCCCATGTTTAAACTGGGTTGTCTTTTTTTTTTTTTTTGCTGAGTTTCAAGAATTTTTTGTATACTTTTTATACAAATCTCTTATCACATATATGATTTACAATTTTTCTTTTACCATTTTGTGGTTGACTTTTCACTTTCTTTATTGAGACCTTTGAAATAAAAAGTTTTAATTTTGATCATATTTAATTTATTGATTTTTCCTTTGTGTTGCCTATGCCGTTGCTATCATCTAAGAGCCTTACCCTAACTCAAGTTCATGAACATTAATGTCTGTGTTTCCTTAAGAGTTTTATAATTTTACCTCTTAAATTTAGATCTGTCACCCATTTTGAGTAAAATATCACATAAGATGTAAGGTAGGGGTTCAACTACATTTTTTGTATGTAGCTATTCATTTATCCCAGAACTGGAGCTTCTCTTTTAAATGTTAATAATTTGGTTTTGCTGAGATGTTGAAATCATCACCAGCTTTTAGAGAATTTACCCTACCCTCTTGTTGGAAGCTCACTCCATATTAGTACTACGGGCATATCTCTCATTTTCATTACTCTTTATGCTGAGGGACTTCTCTACCCATATCCAGATTTCCAGTAATTCTGTTATATTTTGTTGAAGTTGCTAGTTAAGCTTGGGAGCTTTAACTCCTGGGTAGTCAGCTGTCTTGGTTAGTCTGGTTCAGTGCAGAGGGGTTTCCCAAGATGTGGGACTTTTAGAGCTTAAACTAGCATAGTCCCTGTGTAAAGCTGAGGCATCACTGTCCTGATGGAGAGAATGCCCATTGAATAGGGCCTAGTCTTCAGTCATGTGAAAGTTGGTGGCCAGTTGGTTCCCAGGTAGCTCACTCTCACAGCTAACAGGTTGGTGCTAGCTATTGGCTGGAAGCCTCAGTTCCCTCCATTTGTGTCTCTCTTTGCACAAATCTATTGTAACATGGTGGTTGGCTTTCCCCAAAATGTGCTATCCAAGAGACCATGGAAGAAGCTGCAATGTCTTTTACAATATAACCTAAGAAATTTCACACCCTCAGTATTCCACTAGTCAAAGAAGTTGGCCCTGCCTCACTGTGGGAGGGAACTACACAAGGGTGTAAATAGCAGGAGGTGAAGATAATTGCAGGGGGGTGGCATCCTGGAGGCTGGTTATCACAGTCTGCTCTCTGGCTTCCAGTGATTTGTACCCCTCCCACATACAGGAAACACCCCACTGACGGCCCTCTGTTGATGTTGATTTACAACATCAACTCAACATCCAGAACGTCATAATCTGAATCAGGCCCAGGAATGAATGAAAATACTTAGGTATAGTTGAATATAGCTTTTTGAGTACAGTTCCTCTTTAACTAAAAACCTGTGACATAAAAAGATTAGTTTTCCCTTCCAGCCACCCAGTGACAGTGGTGGGACAAACATAGGATAACTTCAGTAGACTCTTACAATTAAAAAGGGGGTATAAAGTGAGACACACAGTGATGAGTTACTGGCCCATAGCAATTCTAAAATGCAGCATGGTACGTGTTGGTGGTTCTTTGATTAGGATTAAATTGTACTACTGTCTGGTAATAGCTTCTTTTTGTGGCTGTTGACCTAATCTTTGGGCTCTTGGCTCTCTCCTTGCCTTCTTTTTCAATAAAAGGTTTGCACTTTAGGGGTTTTCTCAGCCTGCTTCCTGCATGTGGAAGTTTGGATATTAAAGATATCCTTTCGTTTAGTATTCTCTTGACTATTTCAGTGTAAGCTAGCAGTGTTTCTGTTAATATCATTTTCGTAAATTTTTAATAAGTCTTTTGTGAATATTATTGGTCTCACTTCATTTGACATAAGCCACACCCAAAATTCACTTGAAACTAAGCCTTTTTCTACACTGGGCTTCTGCTGAGACTACTGAGGGACAATAACCTTAAGCTTCTTTGAGGCTTTATTATTTAACAATTATTTAAGGCACTTCCTTAGATCTTTCTGAAGTATTATCAAAGTATTTTACAGTTATATCTTTGGCTTCATCACTAGACCATGGTTTCCTGGCAGTACCCTAGATACAATCTTTGCCCAGAAGTCATTTCTTATTTTGGTATGTTTACCACCTAGAGAGGCTGGGAATTCTCAACAAGTCCTGGCTCCTTTATGTTTAACAGCTCCTTTGTGTTAACATCTTTAGTGTATCCCTCCACTCTTCCATTTTACAGAAAAGTAAGAAGAAGCTGGTTAGCACTTTTAGCACTCTGCCTGGGAATCTTAGTAGCTAGATTACTAAATTCATTAGATATGATTTCTACATTTCATAATACAATGAGTTAGTTGCTAAACTTTCTGCAACTGATTAACAAGGATTCAATTCCCATTGGTTTTCTCACTTTCCTTTAAGGCTTCACTGACAGCTTCCTTAAGGGCCATGGGCTTATGCTGAGAGTTTCTCAGAAGCTCTTGAGGCTTTCCCTAATGTGCTCTTCAAGGTTCCTACAGCTTCTGCAATCTGCCTGGTTCCACAGGCACTGCTGCATAATTATTTTCTTGTTATCATAGCAACCCCCTTCCAGGTACCAATACCTCTGTCAGTTATAATTGCTGAATAACAAGTAACTCCCAAACTTACTGGCTTAAAATGACAATAATCATTTATCATCTAATGGTTTCTGTGGGTCAGGAATTTGGGAACAGCTTGGCTGGATGCTCCTGGCTTAGAGCCTCTTATGAGGTTGCAGTCATATTTGGTTAGGTCTATAGTCATTTGAAGGCTTGACTGAGGATGGAAGACCCACTGCCAAGATGAAGTCATTACTCACGTGGCTGATGAATTGGTGCTGTCTGTTGGCATGAGTCCCCAGCTTCTCACCAGGCTTCTTAAATATTTATCCTGATGGCATGGCTGGCTTTTCCTGGGAGATCAATCCAAGAGCTCACAGAAGCATCTGCAATATATCCTTTTTTTTTTTTTTTTTTTTTTTTTACTTAGACTCAGAAATCAAAATCTATCACACCCACAGTATTTTATTATCACACAGGTCAGCTCTAATTCACAGGTAAAGATCATGGGAGAGCCATCCTGGGAGTTAGCTAGCATGTATTTTGACTTATGTTCTTTCTTTTTTTTCTTTTGGTGTGGAGATGTTTTTGCAGTTGTAACAACAGCAATATTAATAATAACAACAATATAATGCCTATCACATTTATTGGGTGCTTACTGTGCGCTTTAGATACAATTTCTCTTCTGTCACTAAAATGGGTAGGTGGTTTTATCCTAATTCTTCAGGTGAGAAAAGTTAGGTTCAGAAGGATTGAGTCTGGTGTGAGATTACACACTTGATGGTTAATCGTATCAAACCCAGATCTTGTGTACAATCTTGAAAGGTGCCACTCTCCTTGCTTTGTTCGTGTCTTTATTTTGTGTCTTTATTTTCTCATGTTGGAGAGCTGTTGCCTTTAAACTAAAGAATTTTGGTTATTGTTTCCCAGCATGAAGGAAACCTGGTAAAAACAGCTGCTGTTTTTTCATATTCTTGAGTAAGGTGAGAGAGGAATGGTTTGAACAAAGCACATCGCCTCTCTATGAAATATCAGTGAAAGAGGAAACTGTTTAAAAGCAGCTAGGAAGAACTTTAATAACATTAAAAAATAATTTGGTTCAAATAATGTATTGCCTGTACATGTAAGTACACCAGAAAAAAAATTAAAAAAATAAAATTGTTAGAATAAAAACTCTGAATTAGTCTACTTGATAATTTTGTGTTCCTTTAGTTCTTTTCTTCTAATAGCAGGGGGTCTCATCTCTGTCCTGTCCTTGCTCTCCCCTTTCTCTTTGGCTGGTGCCTTTACTCCAGCAGGTTGGAAGCCCCATTGGGGACCACTCGTCCTCATTTCTTAATTTCCCACCACACATTGTGAAGAGCCTTGCCAATAACGGGTTCTGTGTATGTTGTTGAATGTATGTTGAATTGGATTAATATGCACTTACTTTCTTAAAGTCTTTATTTTTACTGCTTGGGATGTGAATAATGTTGGACAATGATGGGTGGATCTTTTATCAATATAGTATTGAACCTTAAAAGTGCTATAATCTAATCTAGTTGACTGAGATATTTCTAGCTTTATAGAGTTATATTTAAAGGACAGTTCTACAAAAAGGAAAAAAGAACAAATAAAATTCTTCAGGTTTTATTGAAATGTGAAGATCTATATTCTTCAAAGGAATTATCTTTCAAAAGAAAAATAGTATTACTTAGGAAGAGTAACATTAAATAGCAGCAAAAATTTCTTTTGTTGTTCAAACAGGAATTTTTATCTTTTTTTTTTTTTTGTGAAATCTTGACAGAATATAAAGCCTTGATAAAAACAAAAGAAATGAGTTCCCTTCAGCAACTTTGTGTGGGATTTTAATATTTGATCCTAGAGGGTTTTTTAAATGTTTATTAATCTTTGAAGTTATTTTAATTACTTTCACAATTATGGTTATATATGTTTGGAACATTCTTTGATGTGCTGTATAAAACATTTCTTTCACCTGCCTGTTAGAAAGTATTTTTGTGGAGGGCTTACAATGACAGACCAGTTCTCTATCCAATATAGGCCCCTTGAAAGTGAAGATACTGACAGAGATTGGGGACCAGCCATCGCTCTCACTTCATGTAAGCCTGTAACTGATCTGAAGACAAGAATTGTCTATTTTTTTGAACTTTTTGTTTTAATATAACAGCTTCATTGAGATAAAATTCATATGCTACATATTATTCACCCTTTTAGAGGAGATAGCTTGGTGGTTTTTAGTTTATTCACAGAATTGTGCGGCCATCACTACAATCAATTTTAGAGCATCTTCATGAGTCCATGAAGAAAGAAACCCTGGACTTATTGTCAGGCCTTCCTCATTTCCCCCAAACCCCAGCCCCTGGAAACCACTAATCTGCATTCTGTCTCTAAAGATTTGTCTATTCAGGACATTTCAAATAATGGAGTCATACAAGATGTGGCCTTTTGTGTCTGTCCTCTTTCACACGCCTTAATGTTTTCAAGGTTCATCCATGTTGTAGCATGTGTCCGTACTCCATTCCTTGTTATGGCTGAAAACTATTCCAGTGACATGGCATTCCACATCGTGTTTATCTACTCATCAGCTGATATGCATTCTCCCTGTTTCCACCTTTTCTCTGTTATGAATAATTCCACTAGGAGTAGAGAAATGTTTTCATTTCCTACCTAGAAGTAAAACTGTTCTGTCATATGGCACCTCTATATTGAAGGAGGGAATGCTAGACTTCCTTTTGAGGAAATGCTAGACTATTTTCCAAAGTGGCTGCATTTTGCATTCTCGCCAGCAGTGTATGAGGGTTCCAGTCTCTCCGCATCCTCACTGTGTCGGCCTTTTTGATTATAGCTACTTTAGTGAGTGTTAAGTAGCATCTCATTGTGATTTTGATTTGTGTTTTTCTGATGGTTAAAGATGTTATACATCTTGTCATATGCTTATTGGCAATCTATATTTTCTTTGGAGAACTGTCTATTTAAACCCTTTACCCATTTAAAAATTCAGTTATTTTTCTTTCTGTTGCTGGGTTATGCAGTTCTTTATATATTTTGGGTACTAAAACATCATCAGATATATAATTTGAAAATATTTTCTCTCATTCTTAGGTTACTTTTTCCCACTTTCTTGTTGGTGTACTGTGAAGCATAAAAGCTTTCGTTTTGATGAAATTCAATTTATCTCATTTTTCTTTTGTTGCTTATGCTTTTTGTGTCATATGTAAGAAATAATTGCCTAATCTGAGGTTGCGAAGATTTATACTATGTTTTTCCCCCTCTAAGGGTTTTTTATAGCTTTAGCACCTGCACTGAGGTCTTTAATCCATTTTGAGTTGTTTTTAAATGACTTGAGATAGTAGTCTCACACCCTTCTTATGCATATGTGTATTCAGTTGCCCCAGAACCATTTTTGGAAAAGATTGCTCTTTCCCCCAATGAATGGTCTTGGCAGCCTTGTTGAAATTCAATTGACTGTAAATGTTGGGTTGTTTCTGGAATCTCAATTCTATTATTTTAAGTTACATATCTATGCTTTTGTTACTACTACACTGTTTTGATTACTATAGCTTTAAACTAAGTTTTGAAATTGGAAATTTGGGTCCTCCAACTTTGTTCTTGTTTTTCAAGATTATTTTGACTTTTCTGTGTCCTGGGAAATTAATATCAGCTTGTCAATTTCTGCAGAGAGGTCAACTAGGATTTTGATAAGGATTGCATTGCATCTGTCAATCAATTTGGAGATCTTATCAATATCAAGTGATTACATAGCTACCTTCAATGACAGAATGGAAACCCCTCACTTGCCTCACCTTCCTATTGGAAGTTGTGATGCCACCTACACCTCAAAAGAGTAGGAAAAAGCTTCATTACTTACATAATTGAGGTCTCTGGGGAAAGCAGGGCCAGCCTTCCTAGCAGGTGCAAAATGGCTTGAGAGTGCAAGGAAAGGAGAGTCACCTGGAGTGTTACTGGATTAGGGTGTGGGGCAGGGTAAGAGTGCTGGACTTAGGCAGGTGTTTGCATGCTGACTTTCCCATGGGCTCTGAAGGGGAGAGCACTGGGCTTTCTTGAGAGCTTCCCTAGACCTAGGAAGAGGGGGAGCCCTGAGATTTGACTAGTGACTGAAATGTACTGTATTTCATTTAATTGAATTTGGACTTGTTCAGTAAGCCATTATGGTGTTCTATGAGGCCTGCGGCCTAAGGCTAGGAAAAGGAAGGTGAAAGTTCCCTTGAATACTTTGTTCAAGAGCCCAGGACTGTGTGTTCTGAGAAGCAAAATGATTGCCCTGTTCCCTGTCAAGAACGGTTGTAACTGGAAAAGTAGATAAGGACCATCTAGATGAGGCTGTGTGTTGTGGCTGTAGTAGGTGTGGAAACACATGTGACCTTGATTTATATTTTGGGTATCTGACACAAAAGATTCCCAGAATTTTGTTTTGTTTTACCTCGAAAGGAGCAACCTTGGCATCCAGGAAATGGCTCAAAAAGCAAAAATGTACAGATGGAACAAACTCTTGACCAGAGCATCAGTGTTAGATGACTTTCTGAAGTTTGTCTAATTGCTCTGACCCTTCCATCCCATCTTTCATTAGGGCCATCTCGGTTAAGGGATGAAAAGCTGCAGTTCTCCAACAGGCTCTGTCCTGTGTGGTGGTCATTGTTCCACCTGTAAAGCTCCCACTGCTGCTCATCAGTTGATTCCGGGGGCTTCCCAGATAGCCAAGGGGTCTGGGAGAGGAGTGACCTTCAGCACTATGACATCAGGTGAAGGACTGAGAACAGAAAGGCCACCCACTCTTGTACATGGGATATGCTGGGTGGCCCTGGCTTAGCTTCAGCAAGGAGACCTCACTAGCTGCTCTGGAGGGTCACAGGTTTAAGGCAGATGAAGGCTACTCTTTTCAGGAGAGACCAGCATGTGGCCAGCAATTGCCAATCTAAGGTTGTATGTGTAGGGCCATGGAGGGCAGTTCTTGCATCAGAAGCTCATGGATGACTTACAGCCATTGTGGATGGTCTAGAAACTCCAGGAGGCATGAGAGGAGGTTGCTCAGGCCTCTACAGTGAAGGAATCTCTGAGGGCTCTAATGGAAATATATGTTCGTTGTAATTTGGACAGATTTTAGAGTCTTTTAAAAAATATTTTACTCTTTATTTTTTATTTTTAGAGAGTTAAGGAAGGGAGGGAGAAAGAGGGAGAGATGTGCAATAGAAGCATCTGTTGGTTCCCTCTTGCACACCCCCAACTGGTTACCTGGCCTGAAACCCAGACACGTTTCCTGACTGGGAATTGAACTGGTGACCTTTTGGTGTGTGGGACGATACCCAATCCACTGAGCCACACCAGTCAGGGCCAGATTTTAGAACCTTTTGTCAAAGGAGGCCCCAGTGAAGGTGGGCCAAATTGCAAGTAACAGCATAAATGGACTTAGGTAAAAGTTGCAAATGGAGAATATTTTTGCCTCCTAAACTCAAAAGAACCTAAAATATCCTGGGTTTCTTTTAATATTATGGATGCTGATAGGATCATTAGCTGTTTCTTGACAATGTCAGGGTTACAGTATCCTACAGTTTATCTAATTGTTTTCAGGAATTGAACTAAGGTGGCAGAGTCTTGCACTGTGTATTTGTATGTCCTGGATGAGTGTGTCAAATGAATGTCCCCAGAGGAGGATGTCATCAATGTCATGGTAGACCTGAGCTCCAGGAGAAGGTTGGATCCAGCTAAAATCTAGCCTGCAAAGCCTGAGTGTGATGGCATGGCTGTGAAGTGTGACCACCATGTAAAGGTGTATTGTGTCCCTTTGGAAGTGAAAGAATGGTGATTGAGAGGCTGTTGAAATAAGAATTAAATAGGACATGTTATCCAGATTTATAATAGCAAAAATATTTTCAGTTTTTGATTGGATAGAGTCAGTAATTTCAATAATATTGTGTCTGGAGGCTTTACTGAGTAGTACTGTAGACTTAGGTTTGCATAATCCGCTATGATGTGCCATTCATCTCAGTAAGAACAGGTCAAATGGATTGCTAAATGGAGAAGCAGTTGTCTTAAATAATGTGTTTCAATTCTTGCAGGGTCTGTTTTAATTTACACTGGGCCATATTAACTAACTGGAGATACGGTCCGTGGGGTCCCATTTTGTCAAGCCAATTTGTGTATGTTAGAAAATTTTATTTACATTTATTTATCATTGTGTGTCCATGCTCATTGTGGGATATTTTAGGTTCGTGGATGCTGTGTGCTAGGACTGGGGGAATTTAGGCAAGGTGATAATTCTTGTGGTTAAAGTGAAGCACACCTGTGTCCTCTCTTTTTTTTGTTCAGCATTCCCCTAAGATTATAGAATATTATAGGGGATTCCTTATTTAAATTTAATGAGGTCCCCAGGTAAAACTGTAGTTTGAACCCCAGTATTGATTAAGGCCATGAAGGTTTGCCAGTTGGTCCATTTAAACAGATGTTAACATTAATTCAGAAGCTGTGTTATAGAGGTACAAAAGTAGGTGATCTTTTTTTCTTTTGTTGTATAAATTCTTTTAGTAAGTTTTGGATTTCTAGTTCCAAAATTGGGTCCAACTGTGGACATCTGTTTTAGTTTCTGTTTACACTGCTATATCCAGGTTTCTTTCTCCCTCTCTTCTCCCCCTCCTTGGCACCCCCTTTCTTTTTTAGCCTTTGTTTGTATACTAGGGGTTCTCTCTACTCTGCTTATATTTATACATTTTCTGTAGAGAGCCACACAACAGTATCCATCAAGGTTGGAGGCCCATCCCATGGCACTGGTTGCTTTACAGGATTTAAGGACCCTGGGCTTAAGTAAGGTTTGAATTCACCTCTTCCCTGTGCACACAGGTGCCATGGGAGATTTTCTCTATGACCCTGAGGACCAGAATTTTTGTTGACAGAGCTGTAGACAGCAGCAGCACCAGAGGAATCTAAGAGTCCCACTGAACCATCTACCCTTAGGAGTGCAGGCCTCCACATTTTGTGTGATGGCTTCTTTGTTCTTTTTTCACTTTTCCCCTAATGACTGCTTTTTTATGAGTGACCACTCAGTGAACCTGTGTATGACTCAAGTCCATCTTTCCCATGAGCTCAGCATTAGCCACAACTCCTTTCTAAGGCACACAGCTAGGTCCAGGTTAGTATAAAATACATGACCCAGGGCCATTCTATAAAGGGTCCCCATCTGAATCCCACATTCCTGCTCTTAAAATCCAGCTAATTATTGAAACTTCCAGCTTAGGTCAGGTAAATCTGTAACAGACTCTGTAGGACCCACTCACTAATGCAGCAGACAGCAGCACGCTCAGAGCTTGCCAACAAGTAGCTGCTCAGAAGGCATGTTTGCTTTGAGTCGACAGAGCCCTTTAAGAAGGAAAGCAAGAAGGAGGACTCCCGACCCTGGCCAATGTGGCTCAGTTGGTTGGAGCATTTTCCATAAACAAAAAGGTCGCATGTGCAATTCCCAGTCAGGGCACATGCCTGGGTTGTGGGTTTGGTCTCCAGATGGGGTGCGTACAAGAGGCAACAGATCAGTGTTTCTCTTTCTCTCTCCATCTCTTTCTCTCCCTCCATTCCTCTCTCTCTAAATCAATAAGCATGTCCTCAGGTGAGGATTAAAAAAGAAGAAGAAAAAAGATTTCCCTGTGATGGCCATCACTGTCTCAGTATCCTGACCACAACACCTATTGTTGGGACCCCACCCAAAATTCAGTTTGTAAAGACTAATGAATCCATACACAAAGCAAGAGGACGTTTATTACTTACATAATTGAGACCTCTTTTACATGTCTGAAATGGCCAGACAGAGCAAGGAAAGGACACTGGCTCAGCATTATTATTATTATTATTATTATTATTATTATTATTATTATTATTTTTGCCATTAAGGAGTGGGGCCCTGAAAGTGGGTAGTGGCTTGTGTAGTTTGAACCTCCAGGAGGGCCAAAGGAGGAGCACTGGCCTTTCTCAACAACTTTCCCAGGTGTGGGGCAGAAAGGGGGTGGGGTGTGTAGAAAGGGATTTGAGACCTGAGAACTGATAGCAGTCAAACATAAAAAAGTGGAATCTGACCCTTGACTATAGATCCTAATTATTTCTTTTTGATGCTATTCAGTCCATTTATTGGATTATTCATTATAAGTGGGTCCAAATACAATGGGTTTTTATATGTTGAACTTTCTTCTGTAACTTTATTGAACTCGTTTATTAGTTCTAATTGTTTTTTAGATTTCATAGTATTTTCTATATGTGAACAATGTCATTGATAGAGTTTTGCTTTTGTTTCCAATATGAATGCCTTTTATTTTATTTTCTTGCCTCATTGCTCTGGCTGGAACCTTCCATAAATATTAAATAGAAGTGGTGAGAGCAGACACCCTTGTCTTGTTGCCAGTCTTTGGGGAAGCATTCAGGGTTTTTCCATTGAATAGGATGTTAGCTATGGTTTTTTTCTAGATGCGATTATCAGGTTGATGGCACTTTCTATTATTCTTAGTCTGTTAAGTGTTTTTTATGAAATGCTATTGGAATTTGTCAAGTGATTTTTCTGCATCTACTGAGATCATCATGTGTTTTTTTCTTTATTCTATTATAGTGATATAACACATTGACTGTTTCCATGTTAAACCAGTCTATCATTCCTGGGATAAATCTCACTTGGTTATGATACGTAATCCTTTTTATATGTGACAGGTTTCAGTTTGCTATATTTTGATGAGAAATTTGCATCTATAGGAGATACTATTCTGTAATTTTATTTTCTCATGATTTTTTTGTCTGGTTCTTGTTCATCATAGTAATATTGACTTCATTGGATGAGTGTGGAAGTATTCTCTTGTTTTAAATAATTTGTGAAGAGTTAGTATATATTCTTCTTTAAATGTTTGATAGAATTCACTAGTGACACTTGGGGCTGAACTTTGTGGGAAGTTTTTAGATTACTAATTCTATCTCTCTGTTATAAGTATATTCAGGTTTTCCATTTCTTCATGAGTCAATTTTCATAGTTTATGTTTTTCTGGAATTTGTCCATTTCACTAGATTATCTAATTTGTTAAGATGTAGTTATTCCTAATATTTTCTTATAATTCTTTTTATTTCTGCATGATGAGTAAGTGATATCCCCTCTTTCATTCCTAACTTAACAATTTAAGCCTTCTCTCTTTTTCTGGTCACTAGCTAAAGCTTTGTCAACTTTGTTGATCCTCCTCAGAACCAACTTTTGATTTCACTGGTTTTCTTTCTTGTTATTCCATTCTGTTTCATTTATTTCTACTCCGATCTTTATTATTTCATTCCTTCTGCTTGCTCTTCTTTAGTGTCTTTATGTGGAAGGTTACTTTATTGATTTGATATCCTTCTTTTTTGTTTTAATGGAGGCATTTATAGATATAACTTTCCTTATAAGTACTGCTTTAGTTGCTTCCCATAAGTTTTGGTGTGGTATGTATTCATTTTCATTCATCTTAAAGCATTTTCTAATTGCCCTGTGAGTTCTTCTTTGACCTTTGGTTATTTAGTAGGGTGTTTCTTAATTTACACATATTTGTGATCTCCTCAAATTTCCTCCTATTATTGATTTTTAATTTCATTCCATTATGATCATAAAATATACTTGTATCACTTCGATTTTTTAAATTTATTAATGCTTGTTTTATAGCATCCCTGAGAATGTTGCATGTGTACTTGAGAAGCATGTACAGGATGGAGCAAAAGTAGTTTTACAGTTGTGAGTGCACAAAATAGTTTATTCTTGTATTATTATTTATTCATTGTATTATAGTCCATATAAACAACTATAAACCTCCCTTTGCCCCACCCTGTATATTCTGCTTCTATTGGATGGAGTGTTTTATAGATGTTTGTTAGGTCTAGTTGGTATATGGTATTCAAGTCTTCTATTTTCCTCCCAATTTTCTGCCTAGTTGTTCCATTAATGAAAGTGGGGATTGAAGTCTCCAACTATTTTGAATTGTTTATTTTTCCTGTCAATTCTGTAAGTTTTTGCTTTATGTATTTTGGGGCTTTGTTGCTAGTTGTATATTCATTTAGAATTGCTGTATCTGCCTGATGGGTTGAGTTTTTTATAATAAAAATATCTCTATCTCTTTCTGGTTTTAGAATGTATTTTCTCTGACATGAACTTGGCAACTCCAGATTTCTATGGCTGTTTTTTCCAAAATATATTTTCCATCCTTTCACTTTTAAATCAATTGTAAATTTGAATTTAAAGTGTCTCTCCTGCAAGCAGCATATGTTTTGAACTTGTTTTTCATCTCGTTTGACAATCTCTGCCTGATGATTGGATTGTTTAATGTGTTCACATTTAATATTATTGATAGAGTTAGATTTACATGTGCATTTTACTTTTTGTTTTCTGTATGCTCATGTCTTTTTTGTTTCTCTACTCTTTATTACTACTTTCTTTTGCACTGAGTAAATATTTTCTAGTATGTCATTTTAATTCCTTTAGTGATTTTTAAGCTATATTTTGGAGTTATTTTCATTTTGATTGCTCTAGGATTTACCAGAAACATCTTAACTTACCAGAATATGCTTAATATTTATACTACTTTTAGTGAGCTATAGAAATGTTGCTCCTATGTAACTCTATTTCCTCTTTCTTTTTATTGTGCTATTGTTCTTATATATTACATCTATGTCTGTTACAAACCCAGTAATACATATTTTTAGTTATTACTTTATATAATTTTAGGTATTTTAAATAAGCAGAGAATGACTAAAGGAGAGCAAATATATATTTTTACAGTTTCTTGTATTAACCTTTTTATTTACCATTTTTGGTTTTCTTCATTTCTTCTTATGTATTGAAGTTAACATATGTTGCCATTTCCTTACTCCCATACAACTTTGCTTCAGTCTGCCTTCTTTTCGCTATTACTGTGAAATACATTACATTTCTATGTTGTAGGCCGAATTATACAGTTATATACCTATTGCTTTATACAACTACAATTTAAGTTATGAGACAAGAAGAAATATGTATTTATATTGCCTCTTATAATTATATAATTACCTTTACCAATGTTCTTTGTTGTGTGTGTGTCTACGTACTTGAATTATCATTTAAGATCACTTGCTTTCAGTCTGAAGGACTTTCTTTAATATTTCTCATAAATTGAGTCTGTGAGCAATAAATCTCTCACCTTTTGTTAATTTTGGAATTTATTTATTTTGGATAGATTTTAAGAGACAGTTTTGCTCAATATAAAGTTCTGGGTTGACAGTTTTATTCTTTCAGCACATAGAATATGTCATCCCATTGTCTTTTGCTGTCCATGGTTTCTGATAAGAAGTCAACTGTTAATCTATTGGTTTTTGCTCATACTTAGTCATTTTTCTCTTCCTGCTTTCAAGGTTTTTCTGTTTTTGGCTATCAAGACTTTTACCATAATGTGTCTGGGTGTGGGGCTCTTTGCATATATTTTATTTGGGTTTTGTGGAGCATCTTGGATATGTAGATTAATGTTTCTCATAAATTTTGGTAATTTTTAGCTATCGTTTCTTCGAATATATTTTCTGTTCCTTTCACTTCTCTGCACCTGATGCACCCATTATTTGTATGTCATTACACATTTTAATGGTGTCCCATATTTTTCTGAGGCTTTGTTAATCTTCCTTCTTCCCTTCCTTCCTTCCTTCTTCCTTCTTTCTCTTTCTAGAGAGAGAAAAAGGAAGGAATAGAAAGATAAACATCAATTTGTTGTTCCACCATGCATTCTTTGGTTGATTCTTGTATGTACCCTGACCAGGGACTGAACCTACAACCTTGGCATATTGGGACAATACTCTAACCACCTGAACTACATGGCCAAATCTCTTTGTTGTTTATTTCTTGAATTACATGATATTTATTGATCTGTAAGTTTACAGATTCTTTCACCAGTTTAAATCTGTTGTAGAACCCCTGCAGTTAATTTTCATTTTAGTTATTTTACTTTTCAGCACCAGAATTTCTGTTGGGTTCTTTTTTGTTCTTTTTAAAATAATTTTTATCTTTTTATTGTTATCCTTTACTTAATGAGACTTTTTCATCATATCTTATTTTCTTCTTTAACCATGATTTCCTTTAGTTCTCTGAATATATTTATAATAGCTATTTTAAAGTTTTTGTTTGCTAAGACATACATTTGACCTCACTCACAGGCACTTTCTATTGCTTGTTTATTTTCCTCTATGTATGAACCATAGTTTTCTGTTTTTTGGCATGTCTCAAAATTTTTTGTTGTTCACTGGACATTTAGATTGTCACATCTGTGGATACTGGTTACATAACTTCCTATCTGTGCATTGTTTTGTTTATTTATTTGCTTAGTGACATGTTGGTCTCTTTTATTGAAGCATTATTTCCCCTGCAATGTGAAAGCACTTATTTCATTCCATAAAGGGCACAACCTTGGAAATGTGCAGTCACTCAGACAGTATTTTATTTTTGTGTGTGTTTTTTTCTTCTTGTAGCACTCTGATAGTACTTTAGCAGAGCTTTCTTTGTCTTTCTCCCTTATTTCTCTGTTAAGCTGTCTTCTTCCCTTTGATTGCACACCCAGCTATCAGGCTCTGCTAATTACAGTGCCGTGGGGCATAAATTATTACACAGTCTGATCCAATTAAAGTCAGGACCATTTTCAGGGGTAGTTTCTAAAGGCTCTTTTTAGCTTTTTTCCTGGCTCTCTTTGGTAAATTGGTTTACATATAGTTTATCTCCTTGCTCACAAAGAGCTACTAGCCTCTACCTCATTGCTTACCATAAAAATCTATATTGTTTTCAAGAGTGCCTTTAGGCTTGTAATTCTCGCACACTCTTCCAAATAAAGTCAGTTTCTTTGCATAGTGCTTCAGCCATTTTTGTTCTCATGGCCTGTCTCTACCCTTGGGCAAAATCTCTTAGTCAGGATTCTGCTAAGGGGTGGGAATTGTGATGTGTTTCTCTTGGACGTGAATGCAAAATGGTGGTGGCCTACTTCTCCCACTATATACCATACTCTAACATGGAGAGGAAACTTATCATCTTGGCCATACCCACGCAGAGTAGGCTTTTCATCATGCTGAGATGGATGGAGTACAGGGGAGGAAGGGAGTGGGTCCTGCTGAAGTGCCAGCCACTATCATTGTTCTGAGATTTAATAGATTTTCTTATATAAGTGTTTATTTATTTGCTGTATGTCCTTAGAACAATTTCCAGAGGTTTTGAATTTATGTTGTTTTTTAAAAAATAATTTTCACCAATTTTGCTTGTTTCACTGGAGAAGGTATCAGTGGGGCTTCTTATGCCACCATTGTGGTAGTTGTCTAACTTAATGTGCTCCCTAGTTTTATTACAATATTAATCACTATCATTAGTTTATTGAGGGCTTACTATAAAACTTGATACATTATTTCTGTCAAAGTCTTGAACAGTCCAAAGATAAAAAATACTTCAAAAAATATGCTTCTCTGACATGCTAGATTGGTTTGAAAAAGAGTAAGGACTGAATTTTTTTTTAATAATTAAGTCCATTTTATGAGAAACTAAGATTAAATCGAAGCATATTCAATTAGAATATCTGAATGTGATTATTTCACAGGATGACTTGGCACCTTCCATTAGAGTTTTCAAAGTGTGGTCCAGGGAACTACCTGAATGATAATCACTGAGGTGCTTGTTTAAAAAGCAGACTTTTGAACTTCACTCCAGACTAGTTCACATGCAGAGAGACCAGTGGAAGTATTCAACTCATGCTGTGGGCTAAATTAACGTAGTACAAGCTTGGCTAATGCAACCTTCCGGTAAACTTTATTGAATAATACTTGTCAAAACCAAGTGGTATGGGTTTTACTTTCTCCTCTAAACCCTGAAGTATACCATTTGTAAGGACAGACCATTGTATAATGACTGGATGTATACTCTAAGTTATATTAAATTTAGAAAAAATATATATATACAGAGAATTGGGACAAGGCATATGACCACAAATAGCCCCCACCACTCCACATGTGCCTTTATTAAAAGGGAGAGCTGAACTAGGGGAATGTGAAAGCTAGAAAGTCATTTAGAGACCTACATCCTGTGTAGTTGGAATCCTATGTTGTCAAGTTCTCCACCTTTCTCAACATGTGCCTTGGCTGCATTTCTACTGATGAAATGAACAATGATTGAATATAGGTAAGGGTAAAATAAGGTAGATTTGTCCTTGAACATTTTCAATGGCTTAATTGCTTTATGTTATCATTTAATAGACTTAGTCTTTGTTCTGAAATAAATATTAAACAAGTGTTTTTCTCATGCCAAAGTGCTCTGTTAGGAGTTCTGACTTCTCCTTCATTTCCAAATATGGATTTGTTTTCCCTCCAAAAATATTTTTTGTATTTTTTCTCACTTCATCTTGTATAATCTTAAGTCAATTATTGATTAACTGGGTCAGGAAGGAGGCTATCTATAACTGAAAATAGTGTCAAAATATGATTGGTTTAGTGTATACATATTGTTAAAATTACATCTCATTTTTAGCAATTCTTTTACTGTTTTACAGACATCATCCAGAATTGATTTGGCATAAACTTATTGTAAAAATGATATCTAATACATGAGGATACTTTCATTGTTCTGGGGATATCATCTAAAATTAAGCAAAATGATCTGAAAACAATTTATAGACATTGGACATGGTATTTAATTGCTAATGCAAAAGGACCATTACTACTTATTAAACAGTGACTATTTCTTCACTGTCATATTTCAGCAATTTTTCCATGCATCAGGACAGACCTGAGTTAGGAATATTTGCAGCCCCACCTCCCAGTTCCTGCACTCACCTGACTCCTCCCCCTCCTAGCCCTTGCCAAGGGTCAGCAAACAACAGATGTGCAGATTGCACCCTCACTGGACATGAACCTGTCCTTCCTTGCTCTGACGGGAGGCTGTTGGTAGACGGCACTATAAACCCATCCTGGCGTCTCTTGGTTCTTTCTATATTTCCACCTATAAAAACTTTCTAATAATGTAGACTCTTTATTGATTTTTAGACATTGATTTTTTAAAAAAATAGATGGACCATTTTAAAAATTGTGTTTAATCCACATCCTGAATAATCTTCCACTGGATAATAATGAGTTGACCAAATATAGCATGAGAATATCACTGAGGGATAGAGACACAGGTATTCAGGGTAAATATGGCTGCAGGAGAAAGTTGTTAAATGGCTTGGTTAGGACAGTTATACAGAACACTAAGGGGGGCTTGGCCCTTTTTTCTCTTAAATTTTGTACCGTAGAGCATTTGTGTCTCAATAACATTCTGTTTCCATCTGGTATTGAGAGACTTCTTGTAGTGTCATGATCAGCCATGGGAGCCCCTCTCAGACATAGTGGTGCTAAGATGATGGATTTATAGCATGATGTTTTATTATTTTGATAGCTGGTTCTGCATATGTCTGGGAACTAATTTTGAAGTACGCACTAACATAAAAATAAGTAATAGAAAAAGGAGAAAAGAAAGTCCAGCATTAATTTGAGCACCTGTTAAATTCTGTATTATAAGCTGGAATACTTACACTAAACCTGCAAGGCCAGTTTTATGATCCCCAGTTCCTTCTGGGGGAGGAAATTGTGATTCTAAGTGTTGTTAGGTCAGGGGCCCAAAATTACACTGCTAGTAACTGGTATAGCCTAGATTCCAACCTGGCCAGCATCTCATTCTGTGCCCTTTCTCCTCATTCCTGCAGCCAGCAAAAGCTTAGAAAAATTATGCTCTGTACCTGTTTCCATGACTTACTATATACTGGTTATAATTGCTGATGAATAGTTGCCAGGAGGGTCCTTTGCCCATTGTATGTCAGATTTTAAGATGTGTCTCAATTTCACAATTCTAGGGTAAGTTGCAACAGTATTATCATTCCACTCAGTTTCCTAAGCGTTTTGTATCTTTCTTTATGACCCTACAATAGGGTTAGTTGTTCTGATCTTATCCACCTCTGCCTCTCCTCTCTGAGTTCCGTGAAGCACATGACTTCCGAGTGAGGGGCCTTTCTGGGAAAGATGTGTTTGCGAATGTGCTGAATTAAACCCTCAAGATTAATTGTGG
This sequence comes from Mormoops blainvillei, assembly GCA_004026545.1. Taxonomy (NCBI): domain Eukaryota; kingdom Metazoa; phylum Chordata; class Mammalia; order Chiroptera; family Mormoopidae; genus Mormoops; species Mormoops blainvillei. Next base: position 30,339 of record PVJD01002999.1, on the reverse strand, counting down.
TCTATTTATGCTAGAACTGGATTAGTACTCACACTCCATGTATTCTCTATTTTGCTGTTAATTAATTTTTTTTGGGGGGGGGGTCATTTTAACAGATTTAAAGAAAGCCTCCAGTTCAAATGCTGCCAAATCCAGTCTACAGAAATCTGGACTTCGACCTCCTGGGTATTCACGTCTTCCAGCAGCGAAACTGGCGGCGTTTGGCTTCGTGCGGAGCTCCAGCGTGTCTTCGGTCTCTAGTACCCAGTCCGTGGACAGTGCACAGCCTGAGCAGAACCGGCTGGCCAACCGTAAGTGGGGTGTGGGGTGGACCGGACATAGCAGCAGGGGTGGCCAAGTGGGCAGCCTGCTCCGTTCTTCACAAACATATGCATCGCTCCAGATAGGAGTAGGCAAATCAGCACATGGGTATAAGAGTGTTTCCTTTTTTTTTTAATGTAATAAGCTGAAAATTTGGGTTGACAACTTTGATCTACTATTATTGGGATTTAAAAAATACTCTAACGAAGGAAAGTAGCCTATTTCGCACTATCATTTTCTCAGTTATGGGAATTAACATACAGGAGAAAAGACTTAAGTCACTCTTAAATCTAGAAAATAATTATCCAGGGACTGGTTCTAGGAGCCTCAGGAATCAGTGGATTTGCTTTGTGGATTATAAGTAAGAGGTCCAAGATTCATAAAAGGTGTTACCACATTGTGCTATCATGATACATGTTAGATACTAAATATTAATGGAAAAATCGTTTTAGTCACGTGCGATTGCATATAATGGCTTCATATTAAGGACAGTTGAGCTTATTCAAGTCTGTGCCCAGGAAGGTCTCCATTAGCTGATAAGATTGCCTGGTTGCTGAGACTTCTGTTGTAAGTTATATTTTAAAGCGTGAATTAATAGCCTCAGAACAAGTCACAACAGCCAATGTCCCTAAAAAAGATCCAGAGGCTGCCCTATTTGGCTAAGCCTTTGATGACCAAACCCCATCTCAGCCTCATCAACTTCAAAGTTATTGTTATTAGATCTGAGGCCCTGACAGTTCAGGTGTTGCTTAGCAAGAATCTGCCCCAGGGTCAGGAAAGTTTTAGAGGTTTTTATGTGGAGAGCTGTTTTGAAGGGTTTATAGTAGTTGAATCAAGTTGGAGGAGAGAAAGGGAGAGGGAGAGGGATAACAAGTCGGGGAAGAGTGATTGAGAATGAGGTTGATTTTATAATATATTTTTCAATTTCTTTTCTCCAAACATGCTCCTTCTCTATCTTGGGTTTACAGAGGTGATGTGTTGAAAATTTGTACACTTACAGTTCTAAATTTTGGTCTACCTGGTTATTTCTAGAAGTAATGCATTACCTTTCCTGTATCTTGATGTGTTCGTAAGCAGTTTCTCAGAGGTTCTTTGCTCACCTGTTTTCTTGAAGGTGCTGTGGCACAACCCTGCTTTCCCATTGGCTTCATTTTAGGAATGCCATTGTAATTAGGGATTGCACCATGGCAAAGCAGGGGTCTCAAAATCTGAAACATGAATATAATAAGGAACTATTTTAAATGTGTAACTCCTATGTTTAGATATGAATGGCCATTATGGTCTGAAGATTTTAAAATACAAGAGCAACTCTTTGTCATCATTTTTAGTAGTAAAATTTCCAGTGACATCTCTCTTTTGGAGGGATCATGAAGGAAAAATATCTCATATGGTCTATATCTTTCTAAGGAAAAAGTGAAGGTTTTGATTCCTTAAAGAAAAAAAAAGACTTTAAGGTGAATTGAGCCATGTCCCCATGGTAGCAGCTTTTGCTAAAGGAGAGCTGACAGGTGTGGACAGAATAATTCCAGATATGCTTAGAGCATTTCTAATCACCTCTGCTTCAAAGGGTACTAGATAGGCAGCCCTCAGCACTCAGGGGTTGTGTGCCAGACAAAATAGCCCCTAGTATAAAGGCTTCATATTAAAAGCAATACCTAATATTGCTATTTAGAATTTTCTATTTTTAAAAAATAGTATGTAGAGTAATAGAGTTTATTTTTAATTATTTGCCACCTAACTATGCTAAATTTGTAGTTCATCAGTTAATTACAGAAAACTTCACGTGTTTTAATCGATATCTTAGTACCAGTAACCATTATTCTTGTAGTTGTTATTGGATTTAATGTCAAGAAAGATTTTGCTTCTGTTCTTGAGCGGAAAGATGATGCTTTGATGACAAGGATTCCGTGAAATACGAAGCTCTCGAAAGACCGGAAATGCTTCAGTCATATCCTAGGAGCAGAGCTTTGTTGGTTTAGCTCATAGAAACAGTGAACATGGTATCGGAGTTGGTTCCTTTTTTCTTCTTGGAGTGTTATTCTTTTTTCAGACACTACTTTCCCATCGGATTTATTTTAGGAATACCACTGTACTTAGAGATTACATCGTGGCATAGTAGATCTCCCAAAATCTGATATGACTATAAAAAGGAACATTTGTAAATGTGCAACTCATATTTGTAGATACTCATGTGCCCATAAACAGTTGGAACAGTGTCCACAGTGACTGTGGAATGACATAATCGGGACACTATTAAGTGATTCATTGTGAAGCCCTTCGTGTTTCCTGGGCTGCCTTGGCTTAGCTGCCCCTCTTCTGTGCTGTATTCCTGGGTTCTGGGGCAAGTGGTGATGAGTGTGGAGAGCCCTGGATGTGGGCCTCAGTTGTTCTGTGCAGAATCTACCCTCCACCTGAGCTCAGGCACTGGGCGGGCCTTCTTATGTCACGAGCCCTTCCATCTCTTTTGGCCTTTTCCACAAGGTTTTGACAAATGGAGCAGACACAGGGAGGGGGATTATATCTGTAGGTCCTTTGAACCCCAGGATATCTTAGCACTCTTTTATAGCTGAGAAAACTGAAATTAGGATGGCTTGCTTGGGTCCTGGGCCAGTGTTCTTCCTCTATTTAGTTATTAAAACTGCCATACAGGGTGAAGACACACCTATGATTTAAAGCTTTCTCTTTCTAGTTGTGAAGCAACTCTTAGAGTTGGAGCTGCCTCAAGAGGCTCCTCAGGCCAAATCCACCTTACGGACCCCTTCCAGTGTCATCAGTCAAGGACCCCTAAGTGCCTGAGCTCTGCAGGTGATGGGGAGCAGTCTGTCTTGGGAAGAAGCTGGCTCTGAGGCTGGGCAGCTCACCGTGTGTATTCAGGCTGCCTGTCTGTAACTCCAGCTAGCAGCCTAGTTCCTCTGATGAATACAGAATCTTTATCTTTGATGTGCTGCAGGAGACAGGCCTCAACACTTCCCCTCCCTGCTTCACAGGGTCACCATGTGAAAGTTCTGAGGGCGGCCCATTTAGAATCTCAAATAGAAATTAAAATTATACTAGTTAGTGACCCACAGCTTTTTTAAGATTGAAATCGAGCAGGAAAAAATGTAATACTCTAATTTGCAACAAATTTGAAGTTAAAATTGTAGTATTTGAGCAGGTCTGACCCAGGACATAGCTCATAATTTTTTTTATAGTTTTCAGAGAAGGAAAAGAAAAATCTGTAATGTATGTATATAGAGAAAAACAATTACTGTAGAATTTAGTGTTGTTAATACACTATAGACCAAAGCATACCTAGCTGTCAAATTAATCAGCAGTTAGGTGTAGACTTGATTTTCCCAGTGGATAAGTAGGTGTAATTTAAAGTTAAAGCCTTTAGTCCTGGCTGGTGTGGCTCAATGGATTGAGTGCCAGCCTGTAAACCAAAGGGTCGCCAGTTCGATTCCCAATCAGGGCACTTGCATGGGTTGCGGGCCTCGTCCTCTGTGCAGGACGTGCAAGAGGCAACCACACTTGATGTTTCTCTCCATCTCTTTCTCCCTCCCTTTCCCTCTCTCTAAAAATAAATAAATAAAATCTTAAAAAAACCAAAAACACCTTTAAGTGTGTATGTGTCTGGGGGCAGGGTGCTGGGGGTGGGTGTGGGGAAGAGGAAGACTTAAGGTTTCATGAATTAATCATTAATGAAAATAGATCATATCGCCCAAGCATAGAATAATTCATTTACAGGATCATATTTCTCTGTGTATTCTGGATAGCACCTAACCTGCAGGGTGCTCAAAAACAGAAAATATCAGAAAAGAATATGAAGAAGGTGACATTTACCTCTGTCCTTTCTAATCTCTCCTTAGCTTCATCTCTTTTCAAATACCATCATGTTTTCTCTATGGGGTGAGCTAAGACCATAAATCAGGAGACAAAGAATTTGAAAAGAGCCCTGACTGGTGTGTTTCAGTAGGTTGGGCATCAACCTGCAAACTGAAAGGTCAGAGCACATGCCTGGGTTGCTGGCCAGGTCCCTGGTAGAGGGTGTGCAAGAGGCAACAGGTAGATGTTTCTCTTGTACATCGATCTTTCTTTCATTCTCTCGAAAAAAAAGTCTCTAAAAATAAATAAAAATATATAAATATTTAAAGAAAGAATTTGAAAAGAGAAATTTGCATTCCTGCCCCCCCAATAAGTTCTTTTCTCTTGTTTCTTTTTTTGATGAAGGCAGTAGTAGGATGTCTGGGAAAGTAGGGATGTAGCTGAGGAATTGGACAGGGAAGCTGATATTTGTATAAATAACCATGCCACAAGGATGTATGTGCCCATAGCCTGAAAAATGATACAAAGTCAGATGAAGTTCATGAGTTGGGTGGAGGGTTGGTTTCTGACTAGGATGATCGGGGAGTTTCTCAGAGGGCTTGTAAACTGGGCAGTATTTTGGGAGGTTGGAGGTGGACTCTAGGAGATATTTTGGCGGGGGTGGGGTTGCTGCACCCAGAAAACCCCCTGAATCTGACGAGTTGACATTCCTGGCTCATCAGAGCCTTGTCTGTCTCCTGGCTACTGGGCCATGTGTTTGAGCTTCCCAGGTTTGTTCTTAGAGCACATCTATTTCAATCCTTTGGTGTCTTCCCTTTGGTCATCTCACCCACAGGGTCAGCTCTTAAAATTTAGGATGTGATACTGAATCCGTATTTCTAGCCCCAATCTCCTACTCACCCACCTTTCAAATGACCTTTCAAATATTTGGTTGACTCGTTACCTCAAACTGAACAGTTCCCCCTAAATGAATCTTTTTTTATCTTTTACAAACCAGTGTCTGCTCTCCAAGTTGCTGTATCTTTCAGTGATATCTATGATCTCCCGGCTGCTGAGGCTGAACATTTTGGAATCAGTATTATCTGTTATCTTCCTTTGCTTTCTTTTGTGTTTAGTGACTGATTCTGATCAGTTCCTTCTCTCCCTCCTCAACATCTTAGTACCTCTCATCTAAACTATTGCCAGTATATCTTCACTCTCTAATCCGTAAGTTTCTTGATCCTAGACAGTTTTCCCTTGGACTCTGTTTGACTGCTCCATCCTGTCCTTGTCGTGGACTCTGCTCCTTGCTGGGTGTTCCAGGCCCTCCATGGCCTGCCCAGACCTCTTCTCACCTTCCCTATACACCTGCTGCTGACATATACCCTTAACCAGCCAAGCGGAATTATTCACATCTTTTTTCTGAGGGATTTATGCTGTCCTACCTTTGGGTCTTGGTGTGAATCATTCATCTCTGCAGTGCTCCCTCACCACCCCCAAACGTCTCTGTAGATCATGTCATTTTCAAGTACAATTTAAATACCACTTCCTCCAAAAAGCCTTCCTTTATCTATGAACCTGAAATGATCTTGTCTCCTGGGAACTTCTACAGCCCCTTGCTTTTCGCACTTTTGTGAATTCTCATATACCATCTCACTGTAGTTACTTGTTCCTATGTCCTGTCTCCCTTATAGATTGTAAGCTCTTGAAGACAGGGGTTATGTCTCAGTTTTAGTGTTTATCATTCTACCTTGCATGGCCTTTACAGTAGTAGAATTTCAAGAGACATTGTCTTCCAATAGTAACATTTTCTCTTAGGTGAATATGAAACAAGAGAGACCCTTGAGAGTAACTTGGGCAGCTTTTGGAAGTATTTGTACTGGGAACACATTTTCACTTTATTAAGACTTTCACAAACCTTGAGAGTTGGTGGAGTTTATCGTTGTGGTTTTCACAGTTTTCTAGAATCTCTAAAATGTTGCTTCCATTGACTGTGGCGTGCCTATCGATAATTTATACAGCTCAAAGAATAGAAAAGATAATAGGCCATTTAAAGGTAATTATGTTCAGAGATAAATTACACGTAGGCTGACTTCACAGTCTCACCAATGTCTAATAAGCTATATATTTTCTTGTAATGCATATACTTAGCCATTTTAAAAGACTGGGCTAAAACCCTACTGTTTAGGCTTTTCATAAGAGTATTTCAAAGTTTCTAAAATTAGATACCTCAACTTGGAGAGATTAGATATTCTTATTAAATTCTAGAGTTTTTATTTCTTGTTTTAATAGTTAAATAAGTAGATATTTAAAAAAAATTTTAATAGGATTTTGGTTCTGGGGATATACCTGAACTGAAAAATCACTAGCCTTTTTGGAAAGTTAATCAGTGAAAATTAGGGTTAACATGAAAGCGTTTTGCAATCTTAACTTCACATTTATGCTCATGAGTATTATAAAATACATTTATATACATGACACATTTGGTTTTCTTTATTGGACATGCATTCTAATTAAGATCAGAGTTGACAAGAGGCATTATTAATAACTCCTACTGAAATAGCCATTAACCTATCTCTTGTTCCATTGGCAACAAGGGAGTCATTTTTTATTCGTGGAAAAAGGAGCTGGAAGAGACCTGCAAGGTTAGAATTCAGAGAAGCTATTGCCTATTTGAGATAAAACCTTATTGGCATCTTCGTACATCCTCCTATGATCAGGTCCATCCAGAGAAGAGATTAGAGTATAAATGTATTTTGTTTTGTTTATAAGAAAGTTGACCATTTATGGTTGTAATTAAGGTCAACTATAATTTTGGGATAATATTTTTATTTAAAGTAAAAATAATGTCCAGTTGAACTGCCTCATTTTTCTTGGCTGTCTTGTTTTATGAAGATTAGATGCCCATTTTGCCTTCTCCTGCTATACACACTTCAGCATCTGTTACTGGGTAAGAATGGAGCTCAATGCTGTCAGCTGTTGTGACCAGGACACTGTGATCTTGCCCTTGTGAAGTTAGAATCCAGTGGGGAAGTGGGAGTATGCAAGGGGTCAGGAAGTTGTTAGTGTGGCCATGGCTAAAGACTGCACAGCAGTTGATGGGTAGGTGGGAGAGGAGGTCTGTCAAGGAGGAAGCAGCTAATCTTTCTGAGTGGGGAAGAAAGACCATGTGACCCTCTGGTCCTCTGCTGGTTGTCTCAGTGCAACTGCATGATATCTTTGGATCTGATTATTCTCCATTGGTTTTAGGTAATGACAGTGTTCTGGATTTCCTGTAAAATAATCCAGCCAAGAAACAAAACAAAGAACTAATAACAAAACAAAAACAACAATGGAAAAAACATGATTAAAGATGGGTAAGTTTTGGATAATCCTTGAAGCTGGTTGATGGAACTGTAAGAGTCCATTATACTTTTTACTTCACTTTTTTTGTATGTTTGCAAATTTCTGAAAAAGGAGGTTAAAAATCCCATCTTCTCTCCATATTGGCTTTCATTTCTTAAGAGAAGACATAGCATAGTGATGAAGGCCATGGCCTCTGGCAACAGACTGCCTGGATTTACCTCCTGCCTCTGCTGTTTGCTATCTCTGTGACTCTGGGCTGGTTATTAATCTCTCTCTGCCTCTGCTTTCTTATTGTAAAATAATAATATAAATACTAATAATTAAATTGCATAAACACCACAGGATTAATGGGAACATTAAGTGGAATAAATAAATGCAAAGTACTTAGAACAGAGCCTTGCACAATAGTAATCACAGGGTTTCCATGGCCATTTCCATCCATGGGCCATGTGCGTGAAGTTCAGTGTTGAGAAAGATTTAAAAGCTCAGTTGGAAAAATGGCCGTGAGGGATTAACTGTGTCTGGCATGTGGTAAGGAAGGTGATAGTGACAACACACTTCTAAGTCAAGGAGATGACAGATATTCCATTCCCAAATTTTTATAATCACCTCTCTCATATATGGGAAATACCTTTCTGAGTGTTAGAGGAAAGCATGTATCATTTATGAAACCTTAAGGCAGGCAGTGCTGAAAGTTGATCAGTTGATTTTCATGGCAGTCTCTTACTTTTGTGTTATAAGCTTGTAGGTGTTTAGATATTTATAAAATATAGGCAAGGAAAGTCATGTTTTGACTTTATCTAAAAGAGCCCTGCCATGTCATTAGCATGTTATCATTTAAGAAAATACATTCAGTTGGGTTCCCTTTAAATAAAAGATATTTATACAAGGTGACTAATACATACCACATTAATCTAAGCTGATGGCATTTCAAACCTCTGCTCAAAATAGAAACTGAGAGTTGGATCTGATTTCATTTCTGTGCCTTTCTAATGTCTGTAGGAAAAAATGGGAACATTTGATTTTGTAGTATATAAAGGGCTTCACATAGCTTCTTTTTTTGTTAGAGTCTAATGCCATTGTACTAGGGCTTTACTTTGTTAACCATCTCAATCCTATTGGGTGGGCGGGGGAAAGAGAATAGTGAGAACAAAAACCAAAATAAGCTCTGATTCTCTGGAAATGAGGACGTCAAATACATGTCACTGATGAATTTAAATAACTATTTCCCTGGAATCTGTAATTATGTAATTTAAATTATTATTTATATAATACATAAATACATTATTTATTATAAGGAAAAAAATAGAATCATTTTCACTGAATCATGCTTGAATTTTTCCAGTAATTTCCACACATTTAATTCTTACTTTTACTCCTCTCTGTTACTTACTTCACACACATGTACAAAAGAGAACGTGGTCCTTCTGAGTACTAGTTATTGACTGTAAGAGAAAATGTTGTTTTTATTGTATACGTAACACCTAGTTTTATCCACCTTGACTCAAATACGTGGGCAAAACTGTTAAAAATTACAGTGTCCCTCGCCCTGGCCAGGTGGCTCAGTTCGTTGGAGCATTGATTCCAAAAGGTTGCGGCTTGATTCCTGGTCAGGGCACACACCTAGGTTGCAGCTTCAATCCCCAGTTGGGGTGTTTACGGGAGGCAACTGATCAGTGTTTCTCTCTCACATCATTCTCTCTCTCTCTCCTGCTCCCCACCTCTCCCTCCCTCACCCTCTCTCCTTTTCTTTTTCTCTAAAATCAATAAAAACATATCCTTGGGTGGGGATTTTAAAAAAATTACAGTGTCCCTCAAAAGTTTTCTAAGTGTCAGATTCTAGTATGTTCTAACTCACTTAAAGTATTTAATGAAGAATGGATCCTTCAAACTATGGGAAAGTGGTTAAGATAAGAAATATGCCACACTTGCCTGCATGCTATGCATCAAAATCAGCATTTATGGTAATAGAATAATTTGGGGAAAATCAGTTAACCTCATTAAATTCAGTTTTTTATTATAAAGTTGGGAGGGATTGAACTAAATGAACTAAATGACCACCTTGGACTCTCAAGGGCTAGGATCCTGCACCTTCATTCTATAAAAAAATTGGAACCATTAATGGTTCTTCTGTGAATCATTATAAGTACATTTGAAAAAATTAATGTGGCAGTGGTGCGCAAAGTCCGTTGGAGAAGAGAGACTGTTGGTAAGCAATACTAGTTCTGCCAAATTTAGGAAATGCTTCCCTTCTGGCCAGACCTTACTTTTGTTATTTATTCCCTATCATAGGAGATAGAAATGTCAGAATACTCACAGATGGGAAGCAGCTCAAAGGTTTTATTGCCCTGCTTTTCTCATAAAATCTCCTAGGAGATTCTTAGAAATCACCTTCTTGCCCTGCACCTGTCTAATGCTGCGTATCTTGGCTCATTGGTCCAGGACCAGAGCAGAGATGGGAGGTGCAAACAGGAAAGGAAGGGAAGAGAACGTTTTTATACCTTTTCTTACTTTTGGCTTAGCAGAAAACACCCTGACACAATTCTAACGCCACTTGGGACAATAGAGAAAAAACAGTAAGAAGCAAGCAAGTATAACTTCTACAGTCATATGGACTTCTTACAGGAACTTTTGACAACAGACATACTTGCTTATGTCTGTGACACATACAAGCTATCTTGTAGGAAGTTGTGTAAGGATCCTTGCATTGTCTTCCTTAAGGCAGAAGACATGTGTAACACACTGACAATTCCTTTTGCTTTCGGTAAGAAAGAGAATACATTTCATGGTGATGTCAAAGGGTTATTTTGCTCCCATAACAGACAGCCCTTGGGAGAAGAGGGTTGATGGGAGCCTGAAATAGGGGGCGGCAGTGGGGATGGAAAGAAAGGGCAAATGTGAACAAGTCAGAACTGATAGGTAAAGAGCACCTAAGAGGGTGGGTGACTGGATGGGTAACGGTGTCACTCACAAAACTGCTGCTTCAGGAGAAGGAGTGCATTTGAAGGGCTCTAGTCATATTGTTTGCAGAGAACCATCCTTAGAAATACATCCAGGGACTTCTAACCAAGACAGAGGCATAGATATATATGTTTTGCTTCCTCACACAACCAAAGGAGGACAACAACAAATTTAAAAACAAAAAAACAACCAAAACTGCCAGAAAATCAAACCGTATTGGAGTCCAACAACCACGGTGTTAAAGAAGAAACATTCATCCACACTGGTAGGAGGGGTGGAGACAGGCAGCCAGGGTGGAGAGGATGAGAGGCAAAGGAGTAATCGGGATAGGTGAGGCTGTGGCTGGCAGACCAGGTGGTCCCACTTTGGCATGCAGATAAGCCAGAAGGAACAACTGGGGAGTGTGACAGACTGTGCAACCCAGGGCTCCAGTGTGGGAAACTAAAGCCTCAAAACCGCTGGCTGTAAAAACCTGTGGGAGTTGTGGCAGCATGAGAAATTCCCAGCCTCACAGGAGAGTTCATGGGACAGACCCATGGGGTCCTTGAACATACACAAACCCACCCACCTGGGAATCGTTGCTAAAAGGGTCCAATTTGCTTATGGGTAGCAGGGGAAGTGACTGAAAGAGCAGTGAGAGCTGAGCAAGCAGCATTGTTTCCTCTCTGACCCCTCCCTCCCCCACAATGCCACAATGCTGTTAAGCAGGTTGCCCTGCCCTAAGGCTCCGCCCCTTACAACACAACAGGTGCACAGAGACAAAGAAATATGACCCAAATGAGAGATCAAAACTCCAAAAATAGAACCAAGCCATGAGGAGATAGCCAGCCTATCAGATGCAGAGTTCAAAACATTGGTAATGAGGATACTCACAGAAATGGTTGAGTATGGATGCAAAATAGGGGAAAAAGTGAAGGCTATGCAAAGTGAGATAAAACAAAATATACAGGGAACCAACAGTGAAGGGAAGGAAACTGGGACTCTAATCAATGACTTGGAATAGAAGGAAGAAATAAACATTCAACCAGAACAGATTGAAGAAACAAGAATTCAAAAAAATGCGGAGAGGCTGAGGAACCCCTGGGACATTAAACGTTCCAACATCCAAATCATAAGGGTGCCAGAAGGAGAAAAAGAAGGTCAAGAAATTGATAACTTATTTGAAAAAATAATGAAGGAAAATTTCCCCAATCTGGTGAAGGAAACAGACTTCCAGGAAGTCCAAGAAGCTCAGAGAGTCCCAAAGAAATTGGACCCAAGGAGGAACACACCAAAACACATCATAATTAAATGACCCAAGATTAAAGATAAGGAAAGAATCTTAAAAGCAGCAAAAGAAAAGGGGACAGTTACCTACAAAGGAGTTCCCATAAGACTGTCAGCTGATTTCTCAAAAGAAACCTTATAGGCAAGAAGGGGATGGAAAGAAGTATTCAAAGTCATGAAAGGCAAGGACCTACATCCAAGATTACTCTACCCAAAAAAGCTATCATTTAGAATGGAAGGGCAGATAAAGTGCTTCCCAGGCAAGGTAAAGTTAAAGGAGTTCACCATCACCAAGCCCTTATTATATGGAATATTAAGGGGACTTACCTAAGAAAAAGAAGATCAAAACTATAAACAGTAAAATAACAACGAACTCACAACTATCAACTGAACCTAAAAACAAACAAAACAAAAGCTAAACAAACCACTAGAACGGGAACAGAATCACTGAAATAGAGACCAAATGGAGGGTTATCAGTTGGGAGGGGGTGCGGGGAGAGTGGCAGAAAAGGTGCAGGGAATAAGAAGCATAATTGGTAGGTACAAAATAGACTGGGGGAGGTTAAAGATAGTATAGGTAATGAAGAAGCCAAAGAACTTATATGTACAAGCCATGGACATGAACTCAGTGGGGGAATGCTGATGGGAAGGGCAGTGCAGGGTGGCAGGGGGTAAAGGAGAGAAAGAAATAAGACAATTCTAATAGCATTATCGATAAATATAATTTAAAAAAATACATCCAGCAGATTTATAGAAATACTGGACTGAAATTAACTAGAGCAGCCACAGAAAATAAATCTTTGAAACCATGACTGTAAACTAGGGAAGTGCAGACAGGATAAGGTTGGAAGAAGGATGTCCACAGATTCTGCAGGGCCATCTACCTAGGTCTGGAGTGGGAACCATACAACCAGGGAAGGTGTGGTCAGTGAGGAGGAGAGAGCATCCGGAAGACTTCGGGAGGGGTGCGATTGCTACAAAGGAGATGGTCAGTCCATGCTCCTTGTGCTGCAGAAGCTGAGAGAGTGCAATATTGAGAAAAACGGGTCTGCAGCCTTAGTGATTAGGAGATCACTGGTAACTTTGAAGTTAGTTTCAACAAAGTGTCTGAAGGCACAAATTAGGTTACAAAGGCATAAGGAAGGCGAAGGTGGTGAATATCAACAGATGTTCAGAACTTTGGTGGAGGAAAGACAAGGACTATAGCTCAGTAGGCGAGAAGGGTAAGTAGCAAAGGAGACTTTGAAGAGGAGTTGAAAGCAGTGAGGCTAGCTGATGGAGCTGTTCCTAGAGTACGTAGAGGGAAAGATATGAAATACACGGGCGGGGAGGGTAGCCATGAAGACAGAAAGAAAGGGGTAAATGATGAGACTAGAGAAAAGTTGGACAAAAGGAAAAGAGCTCCAAGGAGATCACACTGGTTAACAGTTAAGTTCATTTGTCCCAGGTAATTAAAAGGCAGGGTTTGGGCACAGCCTACATAATTTTGTTAAGCAAAAGGCATGTAATGCTTACCTGGAGTGACACAGCATGAGTCAACGGAAGGTGAAGGGAGAAGGCACACCTGGAAGTTGGAGAGCATGACTTCATACCGGACACAATCTACCAAACTTTACGACTGCCTCTAGTTGTTGTGGTAGATCACCTTCTCTCACTTATGGTCCCCATTGTACCGTAAATAGCACATCCCGAATCCCAGACAGAATACGCACTGTTTCTCGGGAGCTTTGAGTCAACAGACATTTGAAGACAGCTCCCTGCAAGCAGAGGTGCTGGGTGACAGGGAGGTAGGGATGTGAGCCCTTGCTGCCTTTCGCCTGTCCTGCTGTGCCAATCCCTGAGGAATTCCAGGGAGCACATTAGGAAGTCACTTGCTTTGTAGCAAGTGTATCTAATTGGCTCAAGACTTGGAGACAGAATTTACTACTATGGTCAAAAGAGTAAAATTCTATGCTAAAATTTAAATTCCTACTTGTCATTGCCAAAAAAGGCACTTTCTGGATTGCTGGTTTAATGGGGAGGACCCTTGCATGTCTATAAGCCTCTCTGTCCAGTAGAACTTTCTATGACGATGAAGTGCTCCACATCTGTGCTCTTGATACTATAGCCATTGGGGTCAGCTATCCATTTCAGTGTGGCCAGTCTAACTGAGAAACTGAATTCTAACTGATTAGTTTTAATGACTTTAAATTTGAGTAACTACAATAGCCACAATAGCTAATGGCTACTGCATTGGACAACACAATCCTAGACTGCATGATTAGCTTAGATTTTTTAAAGGATATAATAATGCTTCTGACCATAACATCTTTAAGATTTATAAGGCAGGCATTTATTTCTTCATTCATGTGAGGCACCCCCCATGAATCCCTGAAGACTGGAGCTTTAGGCTTTTGGGCCTGGACTCAGAACTAATGACGATCTCATGTTTGATCCCTGTAAAGTCTTTATAGGGGTTAGGGCTGGGGAGGCTTTCTCCAGCCCCAGATGCCGCCTCTGATCCTGACTGGTTGTTTACTAAGTTCATACCACTGGCCATCAAACTGGGTCATAGGAGATAGAATAAACCTTCATAGAGAGCATTTTCTTCTGTATGAGAACAGCAGAGTGTGTGTCATTTAACATTTTGTTTAAGAAATCTTTGTGGAGTGTAAATATAATGACTTAGCCCCGCTCTATCTAGACAAAGTTGGACAACATCGGAACTAGAAGGGAAAAAGTGGGGATGAGAGAATATATGAAGTCCACGGAGAGATGGAGTGGAGGGTAGGGAAGGAGAGCGAGGGCAGCGAGGCGCAGCTGGTAATGTGTCTGTTGTGGGGCATAGCCAAGAAGAGGTTCAGAAGTGGGCTTTCTTCTGGCCCAGCAGCTCTCCTGCCCTGGACAGCCCCCAACTCCCACCCCACGCAAAGTGGGAGACAGTAAGAGCTGGAGTGAAAGCCCAAGGTCAAGGTCAAGGTCCTTCTTGGGATCTTTTGAAATGCAGACATTTGTATTTTCAAGTAAGGGCAATGCCAGACTAATGACAACATATTATTCAGCCAGTCAGATAAAACTTTTAAATGGGTGCCTGTAGGTAAAAAGAAAACTTCATTTCTGTGAAATGCAAATCTTACCCTGTAAATTTGCTCTGCAGACAGTAGAATTATTAAATCACTTTAGGTACTTTGTATTGTACATTCCTGAACAAGAGCAGATTGGATTGAAAACAAGACAACAAGACAAGGTGGGAGATAAATACACAGTATCGATGATGTGAAATGTAGAATTTTATCTGCTAGTGAGTACCACCAGCTGAAATGAAATATTATAGACTTTGTGATTAAGTATGTCTAGATTACATTAATGCTATCACCGCTATTAATATGGTTCTATTCAACCAATAGACATAAAAAATTCTGCCTAGTAAGCGTGGTAACTTTTGGATGCTCAACTGACATTTCACTGAATGTTCTTACACAGTTGAATGTGTGCAGCTTGTCTATGAGACAGTTTGGGTGGCTTGGTGATTTTGGTGAAGTAGATTCACTGCTGAGGTTCAAATGCCATTGAGCAGTGGGGTGTGCACGTGTGAACTTGGCACTGGGGTTTGGAAGTTCCTCTGTAGCTATGTCATTATATAAGGATGATTTCGACCACACTGCATGTTCATCAGCCATTCACTTTGGGATAACCAATTACCAGAGTCACTAAAAACTAGGTGTTGTTCTTTGATTTCATTTTTCTGTAGTCGGTCTTGTCAAAAATTAGAAATTTAAATGCTGGAATAATTGTATGTACTGAAGATAATGTATCTTTTGTATCTTTGTATCAAATATATTTCATAATAATATATGAAAATTCATTTTATTGGTTCCCTTTAAAAGAGCAAGGTGAAATGTAAGGAGAGCTGGGCTGGTAGCCAGGAATAAGGCCTCTAACCTCAGCTCTCTTACCGACTAGCTGTGCAGCCTCGGGTAATTTCTGCTTCACTTGTTTGGGCCTCAGGTTCTTCGTCTGTGAAATGAGGCTTTCAGATTTGGTGATATTCAACACTGCTCCCAAATGATTCTTTAAAAACAGTCTCATGATTTTAAGCTGAATGATAGAATGTGTGTGTTTATCCTAGTTAATGGTTGTGGGACCATAATAAAGTATGATATCAACTGGACCAATCAGGCATTAGAGAGTTGTTACTCTTGACTGTCAATGTGTAGATATTTGTGAATAATGTCCTGTTTTACCTTGGAGCGCACCCAGACATAAATGAGGCCCTGAGCTTGCCTTTGTACCTGACCCCAGCCCACCTCTCTGCTGTGTCAGGACTGCGTGGGCTTCAGTTCAAATCCAGTTGCCACACAATTTAAACTTGTGAAGACAATAGGAATACACTGAGAATAATTAAATCCATAACATAGAATTAAATACAGTTACTAAGTGTGTGTGTGTGTGTGTGTGTGTGTATTACTTTTACCCTAATTATATACAATAAATTTATATTACATGTGATAGGTTTTATAATCAATGTCTAGTTCTTCCTCCCTGAGGAACTGGTGAGAACTTCTGCCAGTTCACCTATGATATTGGGATTTAGGTTTCTTATACCAGGAATCTTAGTCTCCATTTATGTCATGTCAAATTTGTCCCTAAGTGAAGTCTGTTATTGCAGTGTTGTTGCTAAGGGTGGTTACTTTTTCCAATAAATTCCAAAAAGTTTCCTTGCTTTCTTTTTTCCCTACATGAGAGCATTCTTTATTGTCCATGGCGTTTTCTCTACTTTAGCATTTTGTTCTCTCTCTGCACCCTGGAATGTCTGTGGGCAAAGAATAGCATGTTTTACAATCCCTTTCTAAGTAACTTCTTAATAAGGGTTAGAGATAAAGATGGATGGATTTTGCTGGCAGAGCTGTGGATGCTGTGGCCTCCGCATTTTTTATCTCCTGCTGCCACTGGGGGACTTTGGGTTAAGTGCACTCTCCCTGGCCTGAGCAGACACAGGGTTGTGTCACTCTTAACACCAGCGTGTAGCAATGGGAGGTGACCAGCTGCTCCCCCATCAGCCAAGGCCAAGGGTTGCCCTGCTCTTTTACATCTGTAGGTGGCTGTCCTGGGCCTGTGCTGAGGACCTAGGGGGCTAAGTATTCTCAGGTGCTGCTGACCCTCCCCCACTCATTCTCCTTGGTTGGCTATTAAAAGTGTGACAGCAGTTATGCAGGGATCCTCCTCTCATTCTTGTATGTGAGTGTGTGTTCAAATGCAGACATAGGTGTGTACACCCTTACCACAGGTTTGCCAAAAACCGCCATGAAGACTCCTGATTCCACTTTTTGCCCTTGCCACAAATAAGTGCAACAGAATAGCAGCCACCCCAGGATCTCCCACCAAGGCCACTATAACAGAAATCTGAGGCTTGAATCTGTTTCCTCACACTCTTTATTAGAAACTGCATGGCAGGAAGTTGACACAACAGACAGCCTCAGCTGTCAACTGTCAACACGCATTTACTCTGACCCCTTTGATTAGAAAATGAAAAATGCCAGCACATTGCGGGCACTGTCAGCCCCGAGGTGTGCCTTGAAAGTTGGTGTTGACAGAGGGGACTTCTGTTGACACCAGTTAGGTTTGTTAATGAAGGCAAATGAGCTTGGACAGGCCCTGTTAAAATGGTTTCACTGAATAAACATGCTAATTAAGTTGGAGGTCAAAGAGCGGGTGTTGTTTCAAGCAGGTGCTATTAGTCTTCCCGACAGTGGCTCTGAAAGTACATAAGAAAGGGTCTGTGTCTTCCTAGTATTTATTACAGTTGAGGAAAGGTATGCTCACAGACTGGGGACTGGTTGCCTGTCTAGGAAATGTAAGTTCCCTTTGTTCACTTCTTCACATTCCTTGGGCATCTTCATACACTGCACCAGCTTCCTTCACATGCCCTTAGCTCTCAGTTCCTCCCGGAGCCCTGTTCACCATCACAAAGCCAAGACCATTTGCACTGGCACATTAGATGCGATTGTGATCATCTTTCAAAGGACGAGCTGGCTGTTAGAAGAGGGGAGAGTAAGTACTTTTATCACCATCCTAGAGTGAGCTAGTGATGAGCTCAGGCTGGGGCAAAGGTCTGGGGTCCTCTTCCTGTGACGCATACCAGGGAGAACAACACTAAAGGTCGCTCTGGAATTTAGGGAAGAGAGGTATATTTGTTCCACATGGAACTAGGGCCTTAGGATGAGCAGGTTCCATGTCGAGGTGTTACAACAGCAGCCACTAGACTCTTACAGGTTTCCTGGGGTGTCCCTTTTGCTGAGTATGAGGGAGGACCCCAAAAAATGGAATTTACTTCTAAAATTTGTGTATTTATTCTTACATGTTTAAACCTCAGTCACCTTCAAAGTACTCTCTGTTTGATGCAATATATCTATCAATACATTTTATTCCACAGCTCAAAACAATTTTTGAACTCACCAATTTTGATGCCTTTTAGTGCTTCTGCTGTTTTTTCTTTTACCTCTTTCACATCAGCAAAATGTTTCCCTTTGAGGACTTTTTTCATTGGGGAAACAAACAAAAATCTCTTGGGGTGAGAGCGGGTGGATATAAAGGGTGGGGCATGGGGGTCATGCCGTTTTTGGTCAAAAGCTGCTGAACACTCAGTGCATGTGGGCAGGTGTGCTCGTAAATCACCCATCATGAAAAGGGCAAACATGTTGAAAGAGTCTTCAAAAAAATTCACTGAACCTGAATGTAACCTCTAACAACAATGCCAGCAGGTACACGGATATGGGTGGGTTTCTAGAACACTCACCTAGTGGGGGAAGCCTGTTACTACAAGGGGCCCACTCTCCAGAAGATAATTCCTGTTTTGGGGGCTCCCCACTCATATGTATGTGAAGCTGAGTTCAGCTCCTCAAATACGCAGGAGCCCATTAGCAGTGTGCAGATACCGCGTGAGGGGGTGTCATACTATATGCTGAGCACAGAAATTGTCAGGACTCTGTACTCCTCAAAGAGAGGCAATGAGGTGAAATGGAGGGTGACTAGGAGTTGAGAGCACAGATCTGGATACTGACTTGGGCTACCCTTTTGGACAAATTACATAATCCCTGTGGGCACTGAGTGTTCTCCCTGTCAAATAAGGGATGGTTTCTGAAGTGCTTTCTGTGGATCTTGTGTCTCTGGTCCCAAGGTTTCAGAGCAGAAGGTTCTCAGGAGCCTACAGGGCCCTGGAACACAAGTTTGATACTTCTCACATTTTCATTCAGAAACTGTAAGGAAAGGTCCTTTTTATTTCCCATATATTTTTATTTCATCACAATTGCAGGGCATACAAGTTATGCTGTCTAGATATGGTACTGGCAATAAAAAATAATAATTACAGCTATATGACAAGATCTGTCCAGAAAGTATCCATCCATGTACTATGAAAAAGAGACATTTATTGAAGACAACACAAGATACAAGAAACATTGCACAGAGGACAATGATACCTCAGTTCCCTTCAAAATAGGCACCTTGATACCTCACACAGTTCTCCCAGTTGCTATCAGCTACCCCATCGCATTTTCCTGAATCTTATGATAATCTGAAATCTCTTTCATTTCGAAGGTGCTTTTAGTTTTGGGAAAAGTCAGAAGTTGCAGGGCACCAAAACTGGTGATTTGATGTTTTGCCAAAAAACTCTGCATGAGACATGATGTATGAATGGGTGCGCTGTCATGATGAAGTTGCCCATCACCAGTTGCCCATGGCTGTGGACTTCTGAATCATCCAAAATAGTTTCCAGGGAGGAATATTCAAGTTTAATGCAAAATTGAATGCAGATTCATTGCTCTACTCACCGAGTCAACTCGAATGCGATGGCCACACAGTACGCATGCTTACTAAACAGTGTCTGCCTCCCCCACTGACTAGTAAAGTCATCATTGTTCACACATACTCATTCTAGCCCACTCCCCTTGGCTGCCAGGTTACATTGATGTCGTTCAAACCATTCTCATTATATTAATAATGGTTGGACTTTTCCCCGACGGACCTCGTATTCTTAAAATATACATATGTTGCATTTGCCCATTTAAGAAAATCTAAGCTCTTTTGGTAATATTGTTATGAGGATAAAAATCTTGAGTCTCGATACATGAATATACATCAAACCATTTTAATTGAGGAAAAAATTGCTCAAAAACTAATAGTAATGTTATCATGATCCTATAGAGTTTTCTTTGGTACTCTATCTCATATGTACTTCATTTTAAAAGGTGCTAAGTGGCTGAATATGTGATGGAAAGTAACGTTATAAGTGTTGAATTTGAGAAACATGTATGACAAAATGTATTCATATATTCTTTGATTGACATTTGGGAAAATATCCCTTTTATCATATTTTATAATTTTAAAACTTTATTAAAGTTTATAACTTACAAGTTTGATATGTAGAAATTGTATAATGATGTTATTAAAGTAAAAAATTAACTAAAATCTGTAGGAAAATAAAAAACACAAAGAGGTTTCCTTATTTCTAATTCAGTGTTCTGTTCACCAGAACCCTTGTTTGTCTGTGTGACTGATGATAGTCCAGTGTCTGACACCAAGTTCCCCCAAACTCTCTATGGTGGTATCTTGTCTAGTTTTTAAGCATGTGGCATGTAAAATTTTATCCAAAAAAATGTGTTTATAATTATAGCTCCAAGATATAAAATGAATTTATAAAAACATGCAAATTTTGGAAGGTGACCAGATCATTGCTATGAAGGTTAGGAATGAGGCAAGAAAGTCCACTATTAAGTTCTATTGTTTTTAAAATACAAAGCCCATTCATCAAGAAAAAGATACATGATGCAACTACTGCAAAGGAGGAGACAAAATAATTATTGGGATGATAAGATGCTATTCATGGGAAAATCAAGGAAATTGAAAAATTTTCAGAACCAATTGGTAAGGAGGCCAGTTGCAATAACAGGATACAAAAATAACTGTGTTTCTCTTTAACTGCCTAAAGGGTAAGGTGGGAAACAGAGCCACAGGCAACAAAGAGACAGAAATCCAAAAATTAAGCTAAGCAATGTGAGGATATGTGAAGGAAACTGCAGAAATTTTCCCAGGGATGGAAAAGAAATTCTGAATAAATGAAGATGTTGTCCTGTTCCTGGAAGGGAAGACTCAATAGAGTGAAGATGTGGAAACACACTTGCCCTTAACCTAAAGATGTAGTTACAGAAGTGCCAGTCAGAAACCTGGTAGGATTTAACAAGAGATGCTAATATTCACCTTCAGGAATAAATGTACCAGAAAATATTTGAAAATGAGAAGTCATAAGAAGGCACTTGCCCTTCTAGTTTGAAATCTTTTGAAATATTTGAAATTATTAAATTATAGAGATGGGGGCATAGGTAAACAGAGCTCACCTCCTTGTACAAACACATCAAAATTAAAACTAAACTATGGAACATCCATCATTCTGAACTGCCAGTAATTGAGCTGAATGGAAGTTTTACAAGTACAAAATCAAAGAAGAAACTACATCACAAGTGGTAGGAGGGGTGGAGACATGGAAAGTGCTGGTCCCACAACCACGTGTGGTGGATAAAAATCAGGAGGGATATCTCAGGACCAAAGGGTCCCATCGCCCGACCAGGCCATGCAGCCCAGGGTTCCAGTGCCAGGAAGATAAGTCTCCATAACTTCTGGCTGTAAAAACCAGTGGGGATTGAGGCTGTGGAAGACAGAAACTGCTGGAATCCCAGGCAGTTCCTCTTGAAGGACCCATACACAGATTTACTTAGATTCACTCCCTCTGAAGTCCAGTGCTGGGACAGCAGATTGAAAGCCAACAGAGACATAAGAGGAGGAACTGAATTGTCCAGCATCAGAGTGAGAGCTGGAGGGCAGCTTTCTCCCACACAGACATTCTGACAGAGGCCATTATTCATTTTTTGAGCCCTCACCAACAGAGTCCCCGGGCAGGTACCATATCTGAGATTCCATCAACCTCGCTCACACTATTTGCCCCACCCTGGTGGTTCCCTAAGATCCTGCCCCACCCAACTTTTGGGCCCACGCAAGCTGTTTCCAGTGGCTTTTCCATATGAATGACTTGTCTTGGCCCATGCTTCAGATTTTCCTAAATTCTCTCAAATAAGCAGCACCTGACTCCAGTGAGACTCTGTTCCTCTCATTAAGTTGCCCCAGGCCCAGCACTAGCAGCAGCTGGCCTTGATTCACAAGTTGGCCTCTCCTGGGCACCGCCAAGCCCAGCACAAGTAGCAGTCATCTGCAGATCACTTTGTAGCTCATGCTTTGTGACCCTGGATAGAACATAGGCTGTGGCTGACCCTGGACTTGCCAACAGCAATCAAGGCTCAAGTAGAAGAGGAAGGTGGACATAGCCCACATAGTAGGCGCACCTTGAGTAACCCAGCTTGGGTAACAAGGGAGGCTGTGCCACTGGGTCCCATAGGACACCCATTACATTAAGCCACTCTATTAAGCCTGGGACATGTAGTAGCTCTACCTAATACAAAATCAAACACAGGGAGGATACCAAAGTGAGGAGACAAAGAAACATGGCCAAAATGAAAAAACAAAATGAAACTCCAGAAAAAGAACTAAACAAAATGGAGACAAGCAATCTATTAGATGCAGAGTACAAAAGGATGATCAAGGAACTTAGTGAGGACCTCAACAGAATGAAAAAGATCCAGTCAGAAATGAAGGATATGCTAATTGAAAAAAGAAACAAATTACAGAGAATCAATAGTACAGTGGATAAAGCTGAGAATCAAATCAGTATTTTTGAATATAACGAAGCAAAAACAACCAATAAGAGCAGCAGAAAGAAAAAGAGTCCAAAAAAATGAGGACAGCTTAAGGAATTTCTGGGACAACTACAAGTGTACCAACATTTGCATCATAAGAGTGCCAGAAGGACAAGAGAAAGAGCAAGAAATTGGAAATCTATTTTAAAAAATAATGAAATAAAACTTCCCTAATTTGGTGAAGGAAATCGACATACAAGTCCAGGAAGCACAGAGAGTCCCAAGCAAGATGGATACAAAGAGGCCCATTTTAAGACACATCATAATTAAAATGCCAAAGGTTAAAGATAAAGAGAGAATCTTAAAAACCAGAAGAGAAAAGCAGTTAGTTACCTATAATGGAGCTCCCATAAGACTGTCAGCTGATTTCTCAAAAGAAACTTTGCAGGCTAGAAGGAACTGGCAAGAAATATTCGAAGTGATGAAAAGCAGGGAACTACAGCCAAGATTACTCTACCCAGCAGAACTATCATTTAGAATTGAGGGACAGATAAAGAGCTTTCTGGACAAGAAAAGCTAAAGGTGTTCATCACCACAAAACCAGGATTATATGAAATGGTAAAGGGCCTTTTTGAAAAAGGAGAAGGAGAGGGAGGGGGAGAGGGACAGTGAGGGGAAGAGGAAGAGGAAGAGGAAGAAGAGGAAAGAGAACAAGATCAAAAATGTGAAAAACAAATGGCAATAAATACATATCCATCAATAATTGAATCTATAAAATAAAATAAACAAGCAGAACGGAAACAGAATCATACATATAGAGACTGTTGATTGTTGCCAGATGGGATGGGTCTCAGGGGAATGGATGAAAAAGGGTGAAGTGATTAGGAAGTACAAATTGTTAGTTACAGAACAGTCATGGGCACATGAAGTACAGCATAGGGAATATAGTAACCAAACAAAATATATGCATGACCCATGGACATGGACAATGGTGTGGGGATTGCCTGAGGGAGTTGGGGGTGGGTGGAGGGGGACAAAGTGGGAAAATCTGAGACAATTGTAATAGCATAATCAATAAAATATAATTAAAAAATAAATAGCAAAGAAAATAAATAAACAGCCATGTCAGTGGAATGGAAGATCCAGAAATAATGACAATTTAATCATTCAGTGAGTAAATCTCTTCATTTATATATAATACATATGCTTTATTTATATAGAATATATTTTATATACATTTTTAAATATGTTATATAACATATGTAATGCACATATTTAGTATGGAAAGGCATATTTTAAAATAAGTAGTTGGGAAAAAAGAAGTTAGATCTCTATCCATCCTATAACTTCAAGATGAATTACAAGCATAAATAAAAAACCAAAAATAAAACCATAAAATGTTAGAAGAAGATAGAGGTGAATGTTTATGTCACCTTAAGATAGACAAAGGTCTTTTCAATCATAACACCAAAAGCAAAAGCTGTAAAGGAAAAGATTAAAAGAGCATTTCAATCACTTCAATCTGTATAAAAAGATGGAGAGTTTGTTTCAATTTTCTCAGTTAAAATGCAATTGAAAACTCCTATAGGTAATAAAAATTGTAAGACAAACAATAAAGGAGACATCTTATCATCATTATGAACAATGATTATTGTCCCTAATATGTAAAGAACACTTATAAATCAGTAAAAATAAAACAAATAATTCTCAATAACAAATATGGTCATAGAACATAAATGGACATTTATAAGAAAAATGAAGCCAATATCCAACAAACTTATGGTAATTTTTTGCCAGACAATTGATAGAATGAAATGAATTAAACCCAATATCATTTTCCCCTGTTTTAGACTGACAAAAACTGAAAAGAATGGTAATACATAGACTTAACTGTAGTAATCATTTTGAAATCTATAAGATATCAAATAGTTATGTTGTATACATAAAACTAATACAGTGTTATATGTTAATTATATCTCAATTAAAAAATGCCTAGATTACTTTCTACTTTAATGTTAAGATTATTTGAAATTTTTAAAAGCATTTATTCACTTATGTTTTCTAAACATAAGGAATGAAATGAGAAGAAAAAAAGATGAAAGGTGAAAAGGCACAGAAAAAAAACTAAGATGGGAATATCACATCTTTAAAAGCAGAAATGAAAGGGGAAATAATGGTTAACTGACCCATTATTTTCAGGGTCCTAAGCAGGAGCTGAAGCTTCAGTGTGAAGTGAGGGGAGTTCCCCACCCAAGAGTGCCTCTAGGGTCCAGTGTGATTACAGTTCCCTCTGCCACTGCGTTCAGGTACTGGTAGCAGAGATCAAAGTGGGGCAGAAATGATCTCTACAACATTCTGACAAAAATTAAAAGATGAAAGAAGACTGAATAAAATAACTAGTATAGTGAGAAAAACACAGATTCTGCTTGTGTTATAAAAAGACTTTGATAAAAGCCTCTGTTATAAGCGATGTTGTGTTATTGAATAGACAGTGCATGGAACAAAATGGCAGACCACTTTTCTAACAGTGTAAGAGCACTTGAAATTTCCCCACCTCTCTCTGTTTCTCAAGGGAGTATTATTTCAGTGATCATAAAATTCCCCATCATTCCTTATTGCTTTCCTAAATGTAGATGTTTTACGAGACATCTATAAGAAATGACTCTCACTTATCCTTAAGAAAGCTGTCTCAGCACAAGTTTGACAGATGTTGTCAGGCATGGATGCCCGAAAATGTTTTTGATCACTCTCACATTAAAAGAAAACCTCCAAGTACACTGAGAAGAGCCCATTACTTTTTTCCCCCCTGTACTGGGTGGGTACTTGAGTATCAAGGCAAAAATATATGTGGATGACGAGGGACTAGGCATTAAAGAGCTTCTATTTATGTTGTTTTTTAGAAAAAAACTTCTCTATATAAAATTAATTTTATACAAGGAATACCATATATTAATTTTGTTCAGCCAAGGTCATACAGGAATATAAGTCTCCATTACTTCTGGAATTTCTAAAGAACTATATTAATAAAGTTCAGTTCCATCCAGGGTGCCTTTGGGGCTAATGCAGGTGCATGGAAGAGCACAGAACTTGCCCTGGGAAGACTGCAGTTCAAGTCCTCACTCTGCAAATTTCTCACTCACTGTTTCATCTCTCCAAACCTCAGTCTCCACTGTACCAAGAGAATGAGAGCATGTAACTGAGGCTCTTTTAGCTGAAGAATATGAAATGTAGTGTAAATAGGGATACCTATTATATAACTGAATCCTGAGTAGAAGATTGCCCTCTGTTGATGCCAAAAACAACACCTGCATTGAGTCCCTAACACCTGAGTGTGGGGAGAGTCATCTCAGGTTAGCAGTTGAGGCTTTTTGGAGGGAGAAGAAGGGGCTGAGCTGCAATAGGTCTTAAAGGACCATAGTCTTTGGGTTGATGGAAGTGATGGCAGGAACATTTCCATTAGGAATGTGTAATTAATGAGGAGGGCTGTCTAGATCAGTCCTCACTCTTATGGATTCTGTCACTAGCGATGGCTGCATTTCCTTCTCAGTAGCCACTCTGACTTTTTGCTGATGACTACGCTGAGAATATGTTTCCTACTATTTCATGCAAGATACTTTCCCACCCATATTCACAGCTGCTTTGGAAAGATACAGGTCGCTTTTACTTCCCTCCTCAGTGGCATCCATTAATAGAGATGAGGCAACATGTTTTTTGCAATGTTGTCTAGAATCAGCTTCAGGTATTTTTACTCCTGTTAAATCTAGCTAAGGAAGGGGGATGGGTAGGTTAGTAAAGAATCAGGCCACAAAAGAGACCTATTTGATTAGCTCTTGCAGGAATTGAAGTTTCCATTTGCCTAACTATCAGAAACACATAAAAGAAACTAAAGGATGCATTATCTAAACAAATTCAAACCTCAACACATCGCTGTTTCTTTCCTTCAATCCCTTTAAACTCTGTCAAAGGGATTTATTATATGGAGAAGGAATGCATCCTGTGTCAGGGGACAATACCTAACTGGCTGACTGTCAGCTTCTCAGGCTCTGGGCCTGCCATGACCCCTGCCTCGTCCTGTGCCTGCTCTGGTCTAGGCACTAAGTAAATGGTTAAAAATTGGAAATAACTTAAAAACTATGGTAAAGATGAAAATTATTAAAATTTCTAAAATATTTTCTTTCCTTCATTCTTTTTATTTCTAAATATGGCTTTTGTCATAATAATACATAAAAAATAATAAAGTGCCAAAGTCTTACACAAAACTACCAGTGCTCTGTTGGCACTCCCCACCCCCACCCACCCCCAGCCCAAAGGAAGCCATTTTTAATTCTTTAACTTTCTCAGCAATGCAAGTATGCTTCTTTCTTTTGTTGATTTAAGATGTTATCCTTCTCTATTATGACAAAGGAGAAGTTTGACTCTCATACCCCCTCCTTCCAATCCTTTGGAAGTCGAACTCTTCCTAATATTCAACTAAAGGGAAAGATTCCTCTGTGTAGAAGTCCACAGCTAGTTCTCCACACACAGCAGTTGTAGCGGGCAGTGACTGGTTGAATGCAGTCATGTGTCAGGTATTTTTAAAACAACTGTACAAGTTCACCAGATATTTGGCTAGTGTTTTGTGATAATATGTGTGTGCTCCTAATTCCTGTCTCCTTGTTTAGGAAATGCAAATGGATAGAATCTAGAAGAATTCTACAGAAATTCTAGCAATCACACTTGAGAAGCTGAGGATAATGCAGGTTTCCACATCTACAATGAGAATTTAATGTTAGGAAAATCACCTTTTTGATTTTTGTCAACTAATCTACCCTGTTTTATTTCTCTTTGTCCCACTTCCTCATTCTTATTTTTCTGTTGTTACATTGTATGTATTTTTGTAGGTTGCCATAAATCCTTTTAAAACAAGGTACTGTATATACGTAAATAGACGAGACTCAGCAATGTCTTGATGAATGAGTGAATAAACAAATATCTGTTTTCAATCTTCCTTCCTTCCTTCCTTTACTCCTTTACTTTCTTCCTTCCTTTCCTTTGTACCAAGGATAGTGAGGAGATCTTCAGGATATTCATTGTTTAATTTAAGAGAACCATAAATAATGGAAGCATAAAAATGTCACAACAGTAAGCAAGAGTTAATATCTTCCTTTTTTATTTTTTAAAGGTTTTATTTATTTATTTTTAGAGAGAAGGAGAGGGAGGGAGAAAGAGAGGGCGGGAAATATCCATGGGTGGTTGCCTTTTGCATGCCCCCTACTGGGACCTGGCCCGCAACCAAGGCATGGGCCCTGACTGGGAATGGAACCAGTGACCCTTTGGTTCACAGGCCAGCACTCAATCCACTGAACCACAGCAACCAGGGCCCTTTTAAAAAAATTCTTTATCATTGTATAGTTTGGATTATTTTTAAAGCCTCCTACTTTATATTAATATTCTCTTATCAATACTTGAAATATTTTATTCAAGTTTACAATAAGTATTCATTGATTTAGAATCTTTAATAAGTATCTATTTAGGTTCCTTTCATTGTACTTATATTTAATGATTATTATTTCTTGTTTATATTATTTTTTCATTTCATGTTTTCACTTTTCATGGATACTTTAACTACTCTGTGATACATTATATTCTTAATTTTTATTTCCATATTCACTTTTCTTCTCTCTTTGAGATTTTATTGTCATTTTTAACACAACACATTGACATTTTTGCTGTTACTATTTAGAACATACAAATTTAAAAAGCACACTTTCTTAAACCATGCATTGAACCCTCTGTGTGAAGCTGGCAGTTCCCCCAGAGAATAAAGCCAGAGTCTTCTCAGAGCATGGCTGCAGTCCTCCCCTGGACTCTTCTGCTTCATTCCCCAGGCTGCCATCCTCATCCGGACATATATCGCCCCCACCCTAGGTGTGCCTCCATAGACAGGTAATTGGACTTTGTGACTCCAGGTGCTCTGGTCACCACACATCACCAAACAGTAATGATTAGAGCATCCTCTTAGAGGAATAACAAGTAGTTGCTCTCCTTTGTTGATAGAATCAGCATCTTAGCCTGGTATTCAGAACTTCCTCCATCTGCTGTGAACTTATTACTCAAAGCCATGCTCTCCATTGTATGAGGAAGGGACAGATACTCAGGAAACATATTCAGGACCAGCCATGTTTCTGGCTTTCTGTTTTGACTGAGGGGTGTTTCAGATGAAGAAAACTTAGTTCCTGCAATTAAGATAGTTGACCATAGATGAGTGGAAAGGGAGACAGATACTCTATTCAATGTAAATTATTACAATACAGTATATCTGCAACAGTAGAAGGATCGAAAAATAATGCATATATACAATCTGGTGTTATTTTACACTCATTAGGATGATAATTATCTTTAAAAAAAGGAAATAACAAGTATAGGTGAAAATGTGGAAAAACTGGAACCCTCATGCACTGTTGGTGGGAATGTAAATTGGTACAGCCACTGTGGAAAACAGTATGACTATTTCTCAAAAAACTAAAAATATAATTACCATACGATCCAGCAAGTCTGCTTCTGGGTATATGCCCCAAAGAATTGAAAGCGTGGTCTTAAAGAGATATTTGTGTACCCATATTCACAGCAGCATAATTCACAATAGCCAAAAGGTGGCAGCCACCAAAATGGATAAGCAAAATGTGGCATATACATATAACAGAAAGTTATTCAACCTTAAAAAGGAGGGAAATTTTGCAGTAGCCTATAGCATGGATGAACGTCGAGGACATTACACTAAATGAAATAAGTCAGACACAACAGGCAAATACTATGATCCCACGTATGTGAGGTACCTTGAGTCAACAGTATCATAGAGACAGGAAATAGAATGGTGGTTGTCAGGAGCTGGGGGAGGGACATGGGGAGTTAGTATTTAATGGGGACAGAGCTTTTCCAGATGAGAAGAGTTCTGTGGATGGATGGTGGTGACGGTTGCACAACAATGTGAATGTACTTAATGCCATGGAACTGAAGAGTTAAAAATGGTTAAGATGGTAAATTTTATGTTATGCGTATTTTATTTTACCACAATCAAAAAATAAGTTAAAACAAATCTGGTGATAGCCAGTGATGTAATAACTATGAAGGAAATAGAAAACTAAATCCAGTGGGTCAGGATGTCATTTTGATGACTCGGGACAGCTTGTAGGGCCAATGGGGCATCTGGTGTAACATCCAAGAGTGGGTGCATCTTATACATAAATATCCTGTATAAGTGTGAGATCTGAGAGTGTGAAAGTCATCACATTCAGCTTCTTGAGCAGCTTCTTTGGTTTAAAAATGAGTAGCTGCTCCAGTAGTTTGCAATTCAACTCAAGAAATACTTGGGGTTGCCAAGCGACACAAGACTGCTGTCAACGAGAGCAAATCTAATGTTAATTTTGTATCTTCTCTGGTGATAGGAGAACTGTTGAATCTAAATGTTTTCATTTCTACCTACTCTCCTGAAAAATATAAACACTCAGATGTCAAGTGCTGCGCTGTTTCTACAAGAACAATGCTTCCTGAGGCAGCTCTCTCCCACGTGCCATTTTCTCTGCTAGAGCACCCTCGGTCCTTCCAGATACCAGAGGCAGTATGCAGATAGATATCAGTTACCACATTTGCACTGCGAGGACTAATAGCTTTATATGAGACCATCTGAGGTCACTCAGAAAAATAAAGCCGTCAAATGGCAAACATTTTTTTCTTTAATGATGATTTTTTAAAACCTAGAAGACTTCTTTTTGGTTCAGCTTAGGGAAAAAATTAGATTATTTCCACATAGATCAACAGAACAGACTTAAAGGGTAGATAGCTTTGTGGTTGAGGCGTTCCCTTACTGATGTCTGTGCTCCACAAAAGTGGAGCCAGTAGAAAATACACGAAATTGAAGTGATTCAGCTAAATTAGCCAAAGTATATCTGCAGAAGAAAGGGGATTCTTTTTCTTCTAAAGCAAG